>JAQIXU010000793.1:0-24901 GCA_034701245.1 Strigamia transsilvanica | reverse complement strand
AGTTTAACACTACCACGTTGCATCTCCTTTCACATGTCGATAAGTTCACTTGTAATAGCGATATAAAACTACAAAAAACAATCAAATTTACGAATAAAATACTCAATATAAGGCTAATATTTTACAAAACCAAAGGCGTATCGCCCATAGTTGCATCCTATTGAACAGCTCGCGTTGGCGTGTTGGAAGATTTTATCTAACAAACCCTTTGTGTGGTCCAATGTGGCTCAAAAACACATTGAAGTTGCGCAATGTGTTTTTCTATGCATTAAGTTTTGCGAGAATGCATTTTGTAACAAATTTTTGCAAATGGTTTGTAATGATAATTTATTTTGTAAAATTTATTATGAAATTCATTCCGCAATATTATTATTAGTCAAATGTGAATGCATTGTCAAAATACATTTTATAAAATGTGTTCTAAAATGTATTTTAAGAGTACTATTGTTAGAAAATTGCAAATGCATTGCCAAACTAAATGTTTTCAATTGTATTGTGAAATGTGTTAATTAATGCACAAATAATATACCGGTACCAGTGGCGGTGATCAACATCGCCAGTGATCTTAGTTAAACAGCGTGTTGCATAATAGCGAAGAGAGAGGAATGCATTGATGCACTATTAATCCCTGACATTGATACACTGACAGTTTCCTGACATTAATGTTCCTTGACATTGATCTATAGTACTATCAGTTTCCTGACATGAATATACTATTAGTTCCCCGACATTGATATACTGTCAAGTTTCTGACATTGATTATAGAAAAAGGAACGAGGTACCTTGGCGAGAAAATGAATAAGCCCTAGATGAGAGGACATCAGTGCCGACGAACAATACCAATCTATGACCACCTGCTAAATTTAACTAGTGCAAGGTTTTATACCTCAATCTGAAGGATGAAATCCCGAGAATCTCTTGGTGTTAAATGTAGGGGAATACAACAATGCTAAGTGTGCCATTTTGATCTGACCGCACATGTATGAAAACACGAAGTTGCAAAACAAAGAAAAGTCTAAAGTAAAAGGTCTTTATTTAAGTTCTGCAGGAGCTTAAATACAATTTCTTCTACATCATTAGCTAGCCCAGCCAATGAGAAGAGAAAACATCAACCTGAGACCAATCATGGTGATTGGTGGTCAAGGGGTTGATCACTCAAGCCCCTTCAGCAATGGATGAGTTCATCCTTTAACCCCTGCCCAGAGTAGCAACTACCTCATTGTGTTGACCAACACAACAAGGTCCATAACATTTACTTAATTCCTACTCATGACACAAGTAAACTTGTGATGAAAGTTATACATCAAGCGCTACACTACCCCTACATAAAAATTTGGCACTATTGCATACATTTCTGACTTATTTGTTCAAATATTTTATTCAACAAATGATGTCTACCACTGCAGTTACATTTTAATATTTTACTCGTTTCTAAATTCAGGTTGTTATTGAAAATAAAAATATAGAAAATAATAATAAAATTAAAGAAATAAATTATTTTCCTCGTTTCCAAATCCAGGTTGTTATTGAAAGTAAAATAAAATAAAATAAGAATGTAACAGAATTTCAATAGGTAATTAACTTTAATCTCGATTGTAGAAACGGAAAAAGGATGCGTGGCCTAAATCCTCAAATAAAAGAAAATTATTTGAAATACCTATAGGTCTTTACAATGGATACAGAGTTCATTAACTGATTGATGATGTCTTATCTTACGTAGTAGAATTAAACAACTCGTTTCATAACTTTTTTTTGTCTCATACCGATGACTGTACAATTACACAATATGTAAGAGTTTTTATTGTACAACTTTCGCTTAGTCAAGGATGAAGCGTAATTGGTCGATTTATGCATCAGCAACCTCATTCACGTAATCTATAGCCGCAGAGATTGACTCAACACTATATAAAGGTTTGAAAGACCTAAATTTTACCATTTGCGAATATCGCATTGCCGAATCCACAATGGCGAGTAAATCAATTTTAGTTTGTTGGTTGGTTGCTGTCTCCATTAACCTTAGCAATGGTTACAAACCAGTTGCAATTGTTCATGGCATAATGTTTAACCCCAAAGATCACATGGAAGGATTAAGAGATGCAATTTTGAAGGTAAATATCGTTTTTTGTACACATTGCATGCAGAAGAAAAATTGTTGCCAGATTTTTAACGTCTTGGGTTGATAAAACGAAAAGTGGGCTTCGTCTGTATACTTTTTTGAAATAACTTAGCCCAGGAACACCCACTTATTCAAAATTTAGCTTTTGGGCTTTTGCAAATGCCAAGGTCAGCTTTAATCTGCTGAGTCAAGCTATTCACGTAATTAGCAAGAAGATGTGTTCTTTTTTATTATAATTTCGGATTATTTTACGATGTGTGAAAAATTTTTTAGTTTTTCAATTTTTATAACTAGCAATACAGCAAAGCTTCAGGGGCAGCATACTAGCGTCTATATTTTCATCACACTACAAATTTATGTATAAAATGTAAATTTCTTTAATATAGGCTCATCCAGATACCGAAGTTAATCTGTTGGAAATTCTCCATGAACAAGAGAGCTTTCTGCCTATGTGGTATCAGGTGACACGTTTTCATGCGGAAATCCAAAAGATGGTCGAGAAACATCCTGACGGCATTAATGTTATTGGATATTCTCAAGGTTCTATTAAATAATTCAGTTACATACTAATAAGTTGCTTATTACGGAAATGTAATTTTTAATAGGTGGTTTAGTTGCGCGAGGAGTGATTGAAACGATGCCTAATCATAACATCGAGACTTTTATTTCTCTTTCTTCGCCACAGGCAGGATTTCATGGAGGTTATTTATTATACTTCTAATAAAATTAGGGCTTTTTATGTTCCAATTAAATTGCCATATATATTTCCATGTGTACGTATAGAATGGTACGTTCCAAAGAGCACATTTGCCGTTGGAAATGAAGAAAAACTGTCGTAAGTTTCGTTTGTAGTTTAAAAAATTAATGTTTTTGTCTTACGTCTTGATTTAACAGAGATTCTGTGGCTGGATTCTGGAAAGGTTACTACTTGTGTTCTGATTATGAAAATAGAAATTTTATAACAGAAATTTAATTTTTGTAGATCCCAAAAATTTGGCTGGATACAAAAAGGAAGCACGATACTTGTCATGTTTAAATAACGAAGTAAAACACGAATTAAACAAGCGTAAGGTTTATTTTATTTGCTATTGCCACATCTAATCGAATCTAATCTAAACTTGTAGAATTCAAAGATGCCTTTTGCAAATTGAAACATTTGGTCCTGATCGGAGGTCCAGATGATGGCATAGTTGTTCCTTGGGAGTCAAGGTAGCTTTTATTTTTACTTATTTATACTGATTACGTATAAGATCGTTTTTAAATCTTGTCTAGTCAATTCGCTTATGACGATGAAACAGGTGTAGTGAATGAAATGAAAAATACAGACGTGAGTTAGTGTAACTAAAATACATCAAGATAAGTAAATTATTTTTCCTTTTCATAAAAATGTAGCTTTACAAAAACGATTGTATTTGTTTGAAAACGTTGGATGAAAGAAAAGCCATTACAATCCATACAGTTCCCGGTGTGAAGCATCCCGACTGGTTTAACAATGCATCTGTAATTGAGAGCTACATTTTACCTTACCTGGCATGAAATCAGGCCATAATAGCATACAATATCCCTTATATTTTATATACGCATGCATTGTGTATTGTTATTGTGTGCAATTATTAAAAAAATAAATGCATGTGTTATTTAATATTCACTTACGTAATTGTTGCTATTTGATTTTAATCATTCTGACATTCTGTTATGTAATCAGTTTGTTAATGGTTTACTGCATTTTGTTTATTATTTAGGAAGGTATGCACACAAAAATACAACAGTTAGTAAAATTTAAAAGTGTATAGCATTATTGTCATTATGCGTTATGCTTTTGTTTATGCTGTTGTTGTGTATCCTGTAGATAAATACAGTTTATCATGATTCTTACTCTATTTCTTGTACTTTATCTTAATTTATTAGCTTTTTTTTACATATTGATGATACAGTTTAGGATATGTACACAGCTCGTAAATGTGTATTAGTAGTGAAGTTGGTATGTATAAATCTAGTCTTATTAGATATCTATATTATAATAGACATAACAATATGAAATGGCAATGGTACCTGGTAGGGCAATGCTGAGAAGCTTTGTAGCTTTGTTAAAACAAAACGATTTAATCAACGTCGTAAAATTGCGTCATGTAGCTGATCCAATACGCCATATTGAAGATTATAAATGTCAGAGGGAATATAACCAGTGCTACATGATCGATGGTAATTCCTCTTTTTTTAAAACAAGACGATTTTATAAAACGGTTCTGAAAAGTTTAAAACAAAAATATATCAACTATCAAGAATTTAAGAAACTAAAACATAAGTTAACTGCACTCCAAAACTTTTGTGTTGTTCTGAAAATGTACATCAACCAACACGAAATTTGGAGTGCACCTACTTCTCCATTTTTCTGCATATCTAACCACAGGACGGGTGTTGTTGGCTTGTTCGTTCTCTTTTTTCTTTATATAATGTGCCAATGTAAATTCAATGAAGGTTGCAAAGACGAAAAATATGCAGAAGAACATCCAAATCTCCAATGCATTTATATAAGCAACGGGTGGAAGTTCTTTTTGCGCACTGTTGAACTGAGTTGCTAATGTGAGAAGAGAAGTCAATCCGATTGCAATTCTCGGCGCTGCTGCTGTTGTAGGATCCAAGAAAAACGACATACAAGAAATAGTCACAATCAATGCACTTGGGACAAAGATAAGGACAACGAATGAACTCGTATTTCTTCTCATTAGAAAAACAATTTTATAGCAATCATAGTTTTTTTTTCTTCTAGCTGGTGAGCTGTCGCTTGGATTCTTCTGTTCATTATTGACTTCATCTTGGCACGAAACGGCATCGTCGGACAGTAACGTATATTTTGGGGTGATCTCAATTTCATGTTCATCATCATCATGAAAATCTATAAGTTTAAGTTCGATATTCGAGGAACCTTTATCTGAAAACAAAATGCGAAAATAAATCGAGTTATTGTCTTTATTATAAATTAAATCCAAACATTACCCATTTCAAAATCTATGCTACATTCTTGAATGTCGAAAGGATATAACCTTAAGTCAAATTCGCATATAAATTCCACAGTTTTCCTACAAATATTAAACTAACTAAATATTGTCTTTAGCAGAAAATAATTGACAGTAGCAGATAAAAAATGTAAATATAATTCACAATTTACACAAGTATTTATGACAGTGAGTACGGTTGTCAAATGTCATTCTGACATTATTATCGAGCCTACCTGAAACTTGTGTACATGACTGACCCATTTCTTCCAGGATAAATGTAAAGTTTGTATTTATCGTCAAATAGATATGATTGACATTTCTTGCAATTTCTGAATGCTAGTGATGTTGGTTTCCACAAAAATTTAACTAAGTCCTGAGGTAATTCCAGACTCGTTTTATTATTTTTTTCAACATTCTGTGCGGTGATGCTGTCGCTTGGTTTTAATCTGGAATCCCACCAAAATATCTGATAATTACTCTCAACTGAAAAATCCTGTAGAATTAAACGAGATATAAGTACAA
This sequence comes from Strigamia transsilvanica, assembly GCA_034701245.1. Lineage (NCBI taxonomy): Eukaryota > Metazoa > Arthropoda > Chilopoda > Geophilomorpha > Linotaeniidae > Strigamia > Strigamia transsilvanica. Next base: position 19,264 of record JAQIXU010000793.1, on the reverse strand, counting down.
CGTTCTGATGTCATGTTTTATTACTGTAAATAAATTTTACCATATTGTTTATGCTAACTGAAGGTATTGAACTGGGTGTAACTTGTATATAAACATCTACAAAAATGTATTATATGTCATGCTAGCGTTTTGAAAGAACAGAATACAGCTGCTTACAGGGATAGTCTTCCGATTTTGGCAAATCCACTCGGTTGTAATTATCCGGGATTAATTTTTCCAGCCACTGGTTAGTGTGGGTTTCATAACTACTTAGAAAAAGAATTATACAAATGGCAATAATAGATAGATTGTTACCTATTTGCGGAATATATGAGATCGATAAACAGAAACGACCAGTTGAGAATGAATGTGTTCACTACGTTCATTGTAGGTGAAGCCAACTTTTGCAAATACCAGTTGTATTGAAGCGGTTTCAACCTGTTGAGCCAAGTAGTTAGCTTAATTAGTAGGAACCATCTGTTCCTCTGGTTTTTTCATTGCCATGGACGAATTTACTTGTACTGAAGGGCAGTTTTTTTTGTCTACGGGTGTACAAAGTTTGTTAATTCTGAAGAATACATTTTGTACATTTTGAATGATAATGTGAAAATTGTTAAACATACAAGTACAAGTAATAATGAAATAATGAACAGAGGCCGCGCTCAGAGGGTCGCCGCACTTTTAAATTTTCAAAATTTGAAAATCTTCACGATTTGAAAATTCTGAAAAATGTTCAAATGTTCAAATTTTGGGGACCCACTAATAACTTTGTTCCAAGGCCCCGCAAAACCTCCAGCCGACCCTCATAGTGAACAATAGGAAAATGGCGGGAAAATGCCAACAACACTAACACACGCAACAATGGAAAATAGAGATGCTTACAGTAGTCCTTAGTTTGGTGCAATGTCTTTTCTCGAGCTTGGACTAAAAGGCTTGCAGTCCCAGGTACCAGGCGGGTCCTACGACGAGTCTTCCTAAATGTGTGACATTTATAACTTGTTTCTATCTATATCTGGTGTGTTTTTTGGCCGAGATCGTCTACGTCATTCCAATAAATGATTTTTTTTTATTTAATTGTGACAAGGGGCAAGAGGTGGTGGATATTTTTAGCCCAGGACGTTTAAATTTATTAGGTGTTGAAATATCTATTTTGGCAGTGAATCTCCATTAGCTCCATTTTGCTCTATGTTGCTCCACTTCTGTCTAACAACTGTCCTGTTACTAAAATAAATTAGGGATGGGGACATAAAACGTTTTGCACAAAGGTGCCCTGTATGTCAGCAGCAACCTGGCTTTTGCTCAGGCCTCCCCAGAATTTGTAGTCGGGGCATGTGCAGAAGGTAAAATCATTGCAACAATTTCTTTGGAAAATTAACGGTTTGGATGCAACTCTCAAAAGATTGCACAAAATCAAGGGTTTTTAGATTTATTCATGATTTAATCCCTGGATAAAGGTTGTAGAAAATGAGATGGTTGGCAAGTCACAACCAAACATAACTTAAGAGCAAAAAAGGGAAGAGAAATATGGTGCAACTCAGATAAGCCAATTTGATTGAGGTCACCATAAAACCTCAACTTTATGGATTTAGGAAATATATACTAACTTCTATTTATTGGCTAATTCTATACACGTTAATGATATAGTTAATGTTATTTCTACATGACTATAACTCCAATTTTTGCTTTTCAAGAGACAAAGGCAATGACTATATAACAAACAATAGCTAGAATACTTTCTACGTAAAGAATAGTAAACAGAATGAAATGACAGTAGTACACGCGCTTTGTAGGACAGCTAAAAAAATCGATTTATGCATTGTAATAGTTAGTCATGAAGTAGATCCAATACGCTATGCTAAAAATTAAAAAAATCAAAGGAAACAAAATCAATGATACATGATCGATGGTAATTCTGCTTTTTGATAAGTTTGCCAATTTTTGAAAACGGTTCTGAAAATGGAAAAGAAATTAGAAATTTGACAACTAAAAACCTAAGATGTCTACTGACAACACGTAGGTTTCCAATCCTCAGGTTTATTGTAGGTGTGTGGTGAACTCTGTTGGCTTGGTTTCCTTTTTTCTGCTTAAAATAATGTGCCAATGTAAATTCAATGAAGGTTGCAAAGACGAAAAATATGCAGAAGAACATCCAAATCTCCAATGCATTTATGTAAGCAACGGGTGGAAGTTCTTTTTGCGCACTGTTGAACTGAGTTGCTAATGTGAGAAGAGAAGTTAATCCGACCGCAATTCTTGGCGCTGCTATTGCAGGATCTAAGCAAAACGACAAACAAGAAATAACTACAATCAAAGAACTAGGAATATAGAGAAGCATGATGAATGAAATCGTATTTCTTCTCAATCGGAAAACAATTTTGGAACAGTCATAATTTCTTTTTTGTCTGGCTGGTGAGATGTCGGTTGGATTCTTCTGCGAATTATTAACTTGTTTTTTACAAGAAACAACTTTGTCGGATAATAATGTATATTGTGGTGGAATGTCCATTTCATCTTCATTATCATCATGAAAATGTATAACTTTCAGTTGATTAATATTAGAACCTTTATCTGAAAAAATAATAAAATATAGTCAATATTATCCTTATTATAAACTCAACGTATAAAATCTTGGTTATTCATCACACCATACCCATTTCAATATCTATGCTGCATTCCTGAATGTCAAAAGGATATGACTGTAAATCAAATGTGCATATAAAATCCACTGTTCTCCTGGAAATATCAAATATTAAACATATTTTAAATAAATCAGATAAGATTACACCTACCTGAAATGTGCATACATTATTGACCCTTCAAATTCTGGAAAAATGTGAAGCCTGTGAGTGTTTTTGTCACTAAGTAAATGTGAATGACATTTCTTGCAATTTCTAAATGCTAATGATGATGGTTTAAACAAAAAATCAAGTAATTCATGAGGTATTTCTAAGCTCATTTTATAATTTCTTTCAACGTGTGCTCTGGTGTTATTGTCGGTTGGTTTTAATCTGGGATCATACCAAAATACCTCAAAATTACACTCGATTGTAAAATCCTGTTGAATTTAAAGTAAACAAGTACGATCTTGAAGTATTATTGATTATATTTTTACCATATGCATGATGTTAACCGAAGTTATTGCACTTGCTTCAACTTCCAAATACACATCTACAGAAATATATAGTATTATATGCTACCGTTTTTACAATAAAAAGAAAGAAAACCAAGCTACTAACATGGATACTTTTCTGATATTGGTAAAATTAAACGATTGTAATTATTAGGAATTAATTCGGCCAACCACTTGTGAGTGTGACCTTCATTACTTGTACTGTAGGAGAAAAAATAAAATAAAAACGAGAGGTAAGTAGATTACAAATTGATGTAATTGTTACCTATTTGTGGAATAGTTTAGAATGATTAATATAAACCACCAATTGAAAATGAATATTTTCATAATGTCAATTTTACGAGTGAAGTAAAGAACTATCTAGCTCCTTATTCATAACCCCCAACACTTATTTGACTGCAAAATCAAATGATTATTTTATTAATATGTGCAATGTGCGTGCACTATATCAATACATAAATACCTATGAATTTATTGTTCTAAATATAATGTCTATTTCCTGTACAGTACGGAAACTGCAGTTTCCGTACGGTACAGGAAATGGCAATTATAGATTTTTCTAATAGCTTGTTGTTATCCTTATGTAGCCCAAATTGTAAATATAAAAACCATTTAGTGCATAGGTTGAGATTTTATAAAATCAAAACACACAACACTTATTTTAAAAAAAATAAATAAATCGAGTGTTTAGGCACAAACACCAACTTGTATTTAAAATCACAGTAAATGTTTGACTTGCCATCAGCTTTACTGCAGCACTGTAATAAAAAAAATTAAAATAAACACCAATCAATAGGAAATTTTACTCGAAATCTAAATGGTTTTTAGATACGAAAATATGGATTTAGATGTCACATCGGGCTGTGTCCTATTGCGCGCGTTAATTTTTTTTATTACAGTACTGCAGTAAACATTTACTGTGATTTTAAATACAAGTTGGTGTTTGTGCTTAAACACTCGATTTATTTATTTTTTTAAAATAGGGATGTGTCCTACGGTTTCTATTGCGCGCGCCGTATTTCGCGCGGTTCCCATTCTGCGCAGAAAAGTGGACAAGTGAGTTAGTAATAACTAATAATTATAATCAATCAAACATATTATTTTGATTTTGATCTAAAATCCATAAAAACAATCCCCAAAAAGTTCTCATCATTTATCTTAGCAATTGAGATTCGAAATCGCCGCCAATTTCCTAGCAATTTCATTGCGACTGCGCACAACAACGGAAATCACGTGGTTGGTTGGTGTTTACTTCCGTCCCAATCCAGCGCCATTTTTTTCCAGCTGTGCCACAACATTCGCCTCTCAAGCCAAGGACAAAATCTCGGAAATCGACGGTGGGGTACACGGACAGTGCGTGCGCGAATGACGGTAGGACAATGATATTTATTTAATGTCACCCATCGCGAGCACCAAACCTAATTGCTCGCCAATGTCAAGTCAAATCAAATCAATCTACAGCTCCGGCTAAGTGCCCCACTATTCTATCCTATTTCATTCGAACAGTCAAATAAACAAAGGAAAGGTTCCTGCCGGAACCACATGTTTATTTACTCATTTAGGAGACCATCTTTGTGGCGATGCAACGACAGTCAACCCATTATCGGATCAGGACACCATTTGGATTACAACAGGAACCAGAACCGTAAATACAAAGATTAGCTTTGTTACAATAAGGGGTTTCATAAATGATGTGATTGTTCTGCTGAAGCGATTGTTGTGATTATTCTGCTGAAGCGATTATCGATAAACGAGGTCACTGTTAGCGCAGGGCAATTTCGGCCATTTATTAGTTATTATTTATATCTATTCTTTCGGCCATATTGTATAAAATTATTATTTTCTATTACCTGGAATGACCGCGCTTTGGTCATACCAGACTAATAAATTATACTTGTCTTGAGAAAGTTGTTTGTGTCCATAATCAGTTATCTATCCCCTTACATGCAGGGGCGGCACTAGACGGTAAGCATAGGGGCGCAAAATGTCAAGGAAAGCTTTGGCCAAAAATCCCCAAAAAAATATAAGACTTTTATTTATACAGCAAAAACCAAAAAAAGGCAAAAAACACCAAAAAAAATGGTAAAATAATCACTGAAAACACCCAAAAAAACACGACAAATTGACAAATTTTTTACTTTTTCATGGCAACTTTGCGATTAAAAGCACGTAATATACACAATAGCCTGCTATTTGAGGACTTTATGAAATATATTTTACCATTTTCTGTATGGACACTGAAGTTATTGCACTCGGTATAATATACAGACGAATACGAGGAGTAGTACCTAAAAAAATTGTAATATTTTATGCTAGCGTTTAGAAGAAAAAAATCTACGTCTGGGATTTTTTTCATCTAATGGTGATTGCAAACGATTGTAATCAGCCGGAATTAAATCTTTTAGCCATTCGTTATTATAATCTTCATCACTATTTTGAAGAAAAAGAAAGAAAATGTTTTGTGCATATTGAAAAAAATAAGTAGATTATTCATTACCTGTTCGCGTGACAGTTTAACTTAATTATAAAAAATGAAGAAATTAGAAAGAATTTTTACAAAGCTCATTGTAGCTTTGGAATTGAAAACTGTTGTAGCTCTTGTATGAATGCAAAATAAAATATAACTACTTTTTATTATACAAAAACATCAACCAATCATTAAAGTGCACTAAATTTAATCTATTAACTGAAAGTTTTGTTCTAAATACAGTGCTCATTTCCGTACTGTACTACAAAAGAAACTATCGATTTTTATAATTTCCTGTTTATTCTAGTTGTAGTCAAAATATAAGCTATTTAATGCGTTAATTGTACAGCTTTTCTTTAACCGAATCATATTTTTAAAAAAATATATATGCGTGCTTTATTCACTGGCGGACTCAGGGGAAGGGGTGGGAGTTGCTATGGGGACCTAAAACGTTCAATTTTTGACACAAAACATCAAATTTTAGTGTGAAAAATCGAACCAAAATTTCCACTTTCTTGTATGTTTTCTGGATTCGAGCCTGGTTTTAGAAGTATGTAACGTATGTGACTTATGTTACTTATGTTACTTATTAACACAGCAGTGATGCAGCAAAGCAAGACTTGCTGCTCAAGAAGCATCGGAATAAGAGAGATGTTTTATTAGCCGTCAGCTTTGTATTTGATACCTCTTGGTCATTTTATAGAGATGTTCAGCTGTCCCTCAGCTTTCCTGCACTGCTTAGTTGAAAACACAATTTTGTTTGCTAGAATAGAGTCAATGGAATGAATTGACTCTGGCTAGAGCATGGCTAGAGTAATAGAATTTTGTTTTTGTTTGCATTTTGTCTAGATAATGAGTGCTACTCTATTTCAATGCTTTACTCTGATTTATTGATTTTCTTTGTACATGTTATATACAGCTCGAAAACGTTTGCTTACAAAGAGAAAAAATTTAACAAGTGGTTGTCAAGAAAGTATTTTATGAGATAATCTGTCGTTAAAATAAAATGTAACAGCTTCATAATATTTAAAATGAAAGTTAAAGTGAAAATTAATCGATTTTATTTGTAATATTGAGTAATATAGATATACCAATACACTATATTGAATATTATAAATGTCAATGGAAATATAACCATTGCGATTTTGTCGATGTTGTTAATTCCGGCGTGAAATACTTTTGTTAAAACGGCACATTTTTTATTTTTAACAGGGTTCTGAGAAATAAACATACAGAAAAGATAGGAAGGTTAGACAGTAGTGAAAATACAGGGGAAAATGTGTTAAAACAAAATATATTAAAAACATACGTTTATAGTTTTCCGGTTCGCCATAGACATCCTAAATTTAAATAAGGGTTGAATCTGTTGAATGCCATTTTTAGTGCAAGTTTCGTCTCTCTTCATTTTCCGCTTAAAGTGATTTGAGGCTGTAAATTCAACGAGAGTTGCAAATACAAAAAACATGCAGAAGAACATCCACACGTCCAAAGCTTTTATGTAAGCAACGGGTGGAAGATCCTTTTGCGCATTATTGAACTGAGTTGCTAAAGTGAGAAGTGAAGTCAATCCGATGGCAACTCTTGGTGCTGCTACTTCAGCATCTAACATAAACGACAGACATGCAATAACTACAATCAATCCACTTGGAATGTAGATAAGAATAATGAACGAATTTGTATTTCTTCTCATTCGGAAAACAATTTTGTAACAATCACGTTCGGTTTTTCGTACGGGTAAAGACCCGTTGCCGGTGCCATTGCGCTGCCTCTGTGTATCGCGGGTGGGTACTTTTTGACAAGAGACGATTTTCTCAGAAAGTAAGGTATACTGTGGGGGAATTTCTATTTTATCATCACCATCCAGCTGGGTTGTAATTTTAAGTTCAGCAGTGTCTTTGCGACTTAAAACTAAAAATAAATCAATAAAACGGATAGGATTATTCATCTTATTATACATGTTTTTCAAATGTACAGATTTTTTATATAACCACATACTCCTCTCAATATTCATGCTACATTCCTGAATGTCAAAAGGATATAGCTTTAAATCAAATGTACATATAAAATCCATTGTTTTCCTGTAAATGTGAGGGAAATATTGATTGTACTTCTTGCGCAGACACTCGATTTAAGTGCCAGACAAAATGTAAGTAATTTTATACGCCTATAGTACACATTGTCTATTTTGAGATTTATTGATGGTTCATTGAAAGATAAATGCAAACTTAAAAATTCTTACTCTTTGTATGTTTGGTGTTAGAAATAGAAACATACCTGAAGCTTGTGTGTATTACTGCCCCTTCCTCCATTAGAGAATTAATTAAATATTTCTTCGTGTTTTTCTCAGCAAGTAATTGTGGTTCACATTTTTTGCAATTTGTAAATTCTAATGCTGGTTTCCACAATCGGTCGAAGAGTTGAGAAGTTAATTCCAAATAATAAAAATCATAGATTGTTACATTAGCTCTTGGTTTTAATCTGTGATCAATCCAATATATGAGATAATTATTCTCAATTGCAAAATCCTAAGGGATTACAACTAAAGAATTAAGACGTCTAATTTTACGTGTTATTAAATATATTTTACCATACGCTGTATGCTAACCGAAGTTATCGCACTCAGCGTAATCTGAACACGAATATCTATAAAAATTTGCTGTATTATATATTAATGGTTTTGTAAAAGAAAATTAAGCTACAAACTCGGATAATAATATTTCGGAATTGGTGCTGGCAAAATGTAACGGTCGTAATTATCCGGAATTAAGCTATTCACCAAATTTTCATTCTTGTGGCGTTGGTCTTCGTCATTGTCATTGTCACTATGATTTATTTTTTTTAAAAAAAATGTTTTTGTTCGAATATGCAAAAAATAAGTACCGGTATCTTGTTTACCTGTTAGCGTAACATTGTAGACTGGCTAAAAGAACTACCCAATTGAAAATGAATATTTTCATCCTTGTAATAATTGGGCGTTTTTGCTCATTCGAAGTTTAAATTCATATTTGGGTTACCCGAGATGTTACCCCTAACCACCTCCAAACAACTCTTATTTGATTGTTAAATTATGTATGGAGTTTTATACATTTTATCAACAAACCAATCATTTAAAAGCATTTTCGTGCTGTGCAGGAAATTGCAATTAACTATGTATTTTTTTATAAAGGTATGTTATTATAGCTGTACAGGAAGTCAAAACATAAATTGAACAGTTTTTCTTTTACCAAATCGTGACCCTACTAACCACAAAATGTGTTATTAGGTTTGAATCAATCTCCCAAGTGTTTAAACACTTTCATCTAAATTTAGAAAGATCATATTTTTGTTTTCTCACTTTTATGGACACGAACACAATTTTAGTGTAACCAATCAATACTGATCACAAGATATTGCAATGTTTATGCAGAAAAGTGGGTTAATAAATAACGTGCACTAAGAATTCTCTAAAAAGAATCAAAAAATAAAGTAATACAAACCATAACAATTTTATTTTCAATTTGGAAGCATGGTTCAAACTTGGATCAGAATGGTCCAAATCTAACCCCAACATGAGTTGGCTTTTTCCAAGCCAAATCTTGTTTCAGAACCACCATCTTCCAAACTGCATTGTGCGGAAAATGGTCCATTCATTGCTGTCTAGTCCATTTCCCTCCACATGACTTGTAAATAAATAAATAAATAAATAAATAAATAAACTTTTAATACTAAAAAATAATCAGTGAGTTTTTGTTTTGCAAAGACAAAAAACTTAAGGTTATTTTTTCGGCCCTTTTCGGTAGACCACTCCACGTGTACCGAGGACTCAGTGTTGTCGCTCTGCCCAAGAAACTTCACCCGAGCGCCCAGCACTCAAGGTGGGAATGTTGATTTGTGGTTTTGGCCCACCGTGTGCTTTAGAGAAAAGGAAAGCGCACGTGGCAGCCCAGAATTTTTAGAGGGCAGAAACTGTTTGTTGTCATCATCACAGTTTGGTTACCATAACCTACTGTTGGCTGCCCGGCACTTAGAAGCACGCTTACAAACAGCCCTGTGCCTGAAAAAACCCACATTAATGGTGAGAAGTGAATAAAAATAAAAATGAGTATGGCTAGGAAGCACCTGACTGGGCAAAACCACCCAGTCCAATAACCGACCAAGCCACACCAGTTCTTCGCCACCGGCAGTGAGATGTCTGCCAGAAAGATGCCTCACCGCTTATCAAGCCAACTCAAGTGAGCAACCACGTCCGGCCCATGGTGGGTGTTGTCAGGGGCATGGCATCTGGCTAATGCCCGTGCACCTAACCCTCGCTATACGGCCGCTCTTTATACGGCATTTCGCTATAACGGCCTTATAGAAGTATGGCACTTTTTCGATTTACAGCCCACAATGTTCGTTATACGGCCAAAAAGTCGGGAAAATTTCCTGCGTACGTTCCCCTGATTCGTTGTACGGCTTTTCGCTTTACAGCCAACTTTTCCGGAACGTATCTAGGCCGTAAAGCAAGGGTTGGGTGTATTGGGTTTAGCGTACCCGCTCATTAGCCTTGGATTTTTGGGAATACCACTGATCAGTTGGCAACCCTCAAACTCGAATCAGCTTCTGGCGCCCTAGCTCAGCGGTCCCACCACTTGCATTGGCTGCCATTCACCAAGAAAAAAAAACAAGGTACACAGAAGTCTGAGTCCTCTCCAAAGTTCTAGTGAACTCTGGCAGGAGTCAGAGGTCGCTGTGCGCAGCACCATTTCGGCCATTTGTTAGTTATTATTTATATCTATTCTTTCGGCCATATTGTATAAACATATTATTTTCTATTACCTGGTATGACCGCGCTTTGGTCATGTCAGACTAATAAATTATACTTGTCTTGAGAAAGTTGTTTGTGTCCATAGTCAGTTATTTATCCCCTTACATGTGTTTATGCATGTCTCCTGGTACAGTCCAAATTCGACATCGTCCCAAACATAAAAAGCAATTTCGATAACAAAATGAAATAGACAGCTACAACAAATTTAATTATACATAGTGTAGTGTGGCGAGCACATTCGTGGTCACTCACGGTGCACACGATTAATAACATAACAATTTTTTGCCTCTTTCTAGATTTCCATGACGCGTGGTGGCAGAAACAATTCAACCGCATTAGAATCATCGAATTGAAGAGGTCTTATTAGATAAGTTATTCTTGAATTTAATGTAACAAAACCAATTATTAAAGACCCTTAATTTGTTTTTTTTTAGGTGCAAAAGGAATCTTTGGACCGGATTTCCGAGGCATTTAGAATTAGAAGAAAAGGAATAGGATTCGGGTAAGTTAATTTGGACTAGGTCCGTTTCTTTTTTGTTGCTTCTTGCAACACATGGTAATAAGGTGTCATGTATATGGTCCAATATGCTATGTTGAAGGTTAAAAATATTATAGGGAATAATACCATTGCTACTTGATCTGTGCTAAATCTGCAGTGTTTTGCTTTAGTAGAACGGTCCTGAAAAATGTAAAACAAAATTAGCTATTGAAAATGGAAAAGAATACCGTCTGTAACACACTTTTTCATTTTCCTTGTTTACTACAAGCGAATTGAAATATTTTTGGGCAGCTAAAGTTTGGATTTTGTTGCTTTGGATTTTTTTTCTCTGCACGAAATAGTGTGCTAATATAAATTCAACGAGTGTTGCAAAGATAAAAAACATGCAGAAAAACATCCAAACGTCCAAAGCTTTTATGTAAGCAACCGGTGGAAGATTCTGTTGCACATTATTGAATTGAGTTGCTAATGTGAGAAGGGAAGTCAATCCGATGCCAATTCTTGGCCCTGCTACTTCTGGATCTAACCAAAACGACAGACATGAAATAATCACAATCATTGCACTTGGGATATAGGTAAGAATAATGAACGAATTTATATTTCTTCTCATTCGGAAAACAAGTTTATCACAATAGTATTTTTTTCTTTGAACAAGTGTGTCAGTCGAAAGTGAATGGTTGGCTTCCTTTTCACAGGAAATGATTTTGTAGGAAAGCAATTTATATTCTGGAGGAATCTCAATTTTATGCTCACGAAGAGGTCGATTTCTAACAAGTGGTCGATAATCAGATGAATTTTTTTCTGAAAACCAAATGATGAAATTAATCCAGGTATTTATCTTATACAATATAAGCTTACGTCAATATTAAAATAAGCCTATATGCCCATTTGAAATCAGTACACAAAATAAATGGTGAAAACTGGCTGCATCTAGATCTTTCTATCTTGTATGTAGAGGAACGCGATGAGTTTTAATTTTCACCAATATAACTTAATTGATTTGAAATTTTAATTTTTTTAATGAAAAGTGCAAAAGTAATTGTAACATTTTGTGCGAATTTCAACATTAGATCCATTGGTTTCATAAAAAATATCTAATTGGTGTTCCGATTCTTGCCAGGAATTGTGAACAATTGCAGGTGAACCACTGATAATTGCATCAGTTAGGCGATTCCGCAATGTCTCCAAATTTTCGTGCCGTGCATTGTCCATCTACACTGACAAATGTGCAATAACATAAAAAATGGCAATTTAAGTAAGTTGTACTGATGGAAATTTAAACTTATTGAGCCCTATACAGAATAGAAATGTGTTGATGCAGTCAGTTTTCACCATTTTTTTTATATACGATATTCATTTATAATGAGCGCATCGACTTGTGGACACCCTGTACTGTATATACAGTAATTATTACCCATTTCAATGTCTGTGCTGCATTCCTGAGTATCAAAAGGATATAACTTTAAATCAAATGTACATACAAAATCCATTTCTTTCCTATTGATATGAATAAAATACCAAACGTTATCAATACCAAGTTGTTAGTACTGTTCAACCTCGTTTACAGCACACTCGCTAAGCAAAAATACGCTTTTAACGAATGTTTTGTTGTAATGAGTTTTTCTGTTTATTTTTACGGCGTTGTTTTCAAACTTCAAAATACAGTACCTCAATTGTAATCGAACTGACCTGTGCTGTGTGTTAATTGTTGCTCCATCACTTGTAGGGTAAATGTAAAGTTTGCTAGACTTTTCATGAGAAATTAAATATGGATAACAGTTTTTGCAGTTTCTAAATGCTAACGACGATGGTATCCACACAGTTTCAGTTAATCCAAGAGGTAACACTATAAACCGTTCTTTCTCATTTTTTTGTACTTTCGCACTTGTGATATTGTCTGTTGGTTTTAATCTAGAATCCCACCAATATATCTCATAGTAGCTCTCAACATTAAATTCCTATTGGATTAAAAGGACGTATTAGATACAACAGCCTACTAATATTGAGGACTTTATGAAATATATTTTACCATTTTCTGTATGGACACTGAAGTTATTACACTCGGTTTAATATACACACGAATACCAGTAAGAACTAAAAAAAATTGTAATATTTTATGCTAGCTATTAGAAGAAAAAAAGAAAGAAAAAAACGTACATCTGCGATTTTTTTTATCATCTAATGGTAAATGCAAACGATCGTAACCAGCCGGAATTAAATCTTTTAGCCATTCGTTATTATAATCTTCATCACTATTTTGAAGAAAAAGAAAGAAAATGTTTTGTGCATATTGAAAAAAATAAGTAGATTATTCATTACCTGTTCGCGTGACAGTTTAACTTAATTATAAAAAATGAAGAAATTAGAAAGAATATTTTTACAAAGCTCATTGTAGCCTTGGAATTGAAAACGGTTGTAGCTCTTGTATGAATGCAAAATAAAATATAACTACTTTTTATTATACAAAAACATCAACCAATCAATAAAGTGCATTAAATTTAATCTATTAACTGTAAGCTTATGTTCTAAATAAAGCTCATTTCCGTACTGTACTACAAAAAGAACTATCGATTTATATAATTTCCTGTTTATTCTAGTTGTAGTCAAAATATAAGCTATTCAATGCTTAAATTGTACAGCTTTTATTTAACCAAATCGTATATTTTTAAAAAATAAATGCGTGCTTTATTCACTGGCGGATTCAGGGGAGGGGGTGGGAGTGGCTTTGGGGACCAAAAACGTTCAATTTTTGCCACAAAATATCACATTTTAGTGTGAAAAATAGAACCAAAATGTCTACTTCCTTGTATGTTTTTTTGGATTCGCACCTGATTTTACAAGTATGTAACTTACAAGTATGTCACACAGCAGTGATGCAGCAAAGCAAGACTTGCTGCTCAAGAAGCATTGGAATATAAGAGAGATGTTTTATTAGCCTTCAGCTTTGTATTTGCTGCTCGTTCATTCTATAGAGATGTTCAGCTGTCCCTCAGCTTTCCTGCACTGCTTAGTTGAAAACACAATCTTGTTTGCTAGAGTAGGGTCAATGGAATGAATTGGCTGGCTAGAGTAATGGAATTTTGTTTTTGTTTGCATTCTCTCTAGATAATGACTGCTACTCCATTTCAATGCTTTACTCTGATTTATTGATTTGCTTTGTACATATTATATACACTGCTCGAAAACGTTTGCTTACAAAGAGAAAAAATTTAACAAGTGGTTGTCAACAAAGTAAGGTGTGACAATATTTTATTAGATAATCTGTCGTTAAAATAAAATTAACAGCTTCATAATATTTAAAGCGAAAGTTAAAGTGAAAATTAATCGATTTTACTTGTAATATTGAGTAATATAGATATACCAATACACTATATTGAATATTATAAATGTCAATGGAAATATAACCATTGCGATTTTGTCGATGTTGTTAATTCCGGCGTGAAATACTTTTGATAAAACGGCACATTTTTTATTTTTAACAGGGTTCTGAGAAATAAACATATAGAAAAGCTTAGACAGTAGTAAAAATACAGGAGAAAATGTGTTAAAACAAAATATATTGAGAACATACGTTTATAGTTTTCCGGTTCGCCATAGACATCCTAAATTTAAATAAGGGTTGAATCTGTTGAATGCTATTTTTAGTGCTAGTTTCGTCTCGCTTCATTTTTCGCTTAAAGTGATTTGAGGCTGTAAATTCAACGAGAGTTGCAAATACAAAAAACATGCAGAAGAACATCCACACGTCCAAAGCTTTTATGTAAGCAACGGGTGGAAGATCCTTTTGCGCATTATTGAACTGAGTTGCTAAAGTGAGAAGTGAAGTCAATCCGATGGCAACTCTTGGTGCTGCTACTTCAGCATCTAACATAAACGATAGACAAGCAATAACTACAATCAAACCACTTGGAATGTAGATAAGAATAATGAACGAATTTGTATTTCTTCTCATTCGGAAAACTATTTTGTAACAATCACGGTTGCGATTCCCTATGTTTACAGACTCGTTGTGCTTCTTCTGTGGATTGCGGGTGGGTAGTATGGTTACTTTTTGACAAGAGACAATTTTCTCAGAAAGTAAGGTATATTGTGGGGGAATTTCTATTTTATCATCACCATCCAGCTGGGTTCTAATTCCAAGTTTAGTAGCACGATTGCGATTTAAAACTAAAAATAAATCAATAAAACGGATAGGATTATTCATCTTATTATACATGTCTCTCAAATGTACAGATTTTATATATAACCACATACTCATCTCAATATTTATGCTACATTCCTGAATGTCAAAAGGATATAGCTTTAAATCAAATGTACATATAAAATCCATTGTTTTCCTGTAAATGTGAGGGTAATATTGATTGTATTTATTGCGCAGACACTCGATTTAAGTGCCTGACCAAATGTAAGTAATTTTATACGCCTATAGTATACATTGTCTATTTTGAGATTTATTGATGGTTTATTGAAAGATAAATGCATACTTAAAAATTCTTACTCTTTGTATGTTTGGTGTTAGAAACATACCTAAAGTGTGTGTGTATTATTGACCCTAACGGCATTTGAAAATCAATTAAATATTTCTTCGTGTTTGTCTCAGCAAGTAATTGTGGCTCACATTTTTTGCAATTTGTAAATTCTAATGCTGGTTTCCACAATCGGTCGAAGAGTTGAGAAGTTAATTCCACATTATAAAAATCCTTGATTGTTACATTAGCTCTTGGTTTTAATCTGTGATCAATCCAATATATGAGATAATTATTCTCAATTGCAAAATCCTAAGGGATTACAACTAAAGAATTAAGACGTCTAATTTTACGTGTTATTAAATATATTTTACCATACGCTGTATGCTAACCGAAGTTATCGCACTCAGCGTAATCCGAACATTAACATCTATAAAAATTTGCCTGTATTATATTTTAATGGTTTTATAAAAGAAAATTAAGCTACAAACCATAATAAAAATATTTTGGTTTTGCTTCTGGCAAAATGAAACGGTCGTAATTATCCGGAATTAAGCTATTCACCAAATGTTCATTCTTGTGGCGTTGGTCTTCGTCATTGTCATCATCACTATGATTTATTTTTTTTAAAAGGAAATGTATTTTTTCGAATATACAAAAAATAAGTGCCGGTATCTTGTTTACCTGTTAGCGTAATATTGCGGACTGGCTAAAAGAACTATCCAATTGAGAATGAATATTTTCATCCTTGTGATGTTTGGGCGTTTTTGCTCATTCGAAGTTTAAATTCATAGTTGGGTTACCCGAGATGTTACCCCTAACCAAATCCAAACAACTCGTATTTGATTGTTAAATTATGTATGGAGTTTTATACATTTTAGCAACAAACCAATCATTTAAAAGCATGTTCGTGCCGAGCAGGAAATTGCAATTAACTATGTATTTTTTTTTTATAAAGGTATGTTATTATAACTGTTCAGGAAGTCAAAACATAAATTGAACAGTTTTTCTTCTACCAAATCGTGACCCTACTAACCACAAAATGTGTTATTAGGTTTGAATCAACGTCCCAGGTGTTTTAGATTAAAGATCATATTTTTGTTTTCTCACTTTTATGGATACGAACACACTTTTAGTGTAACCAATCAATACTGACCACGAAATATTGCAATGTTTATGCAGAATAGTGGATTAATAAATAAAGTGCACTAAGAATTCATTAAAAAGAATCAAAAAATAAAGTAATATAAACCATACCAACAGCACAGTTTTGCAAAATTTGCATTTTTTTTCTTCAGATTCTGTTAGTATTCAGTTGGCAGAACATGACTTTTTTTAAGTGTCCGAAACCATTCAAATCGATTTTTTTGCTTTTGTAGACCAATACAAATGTTCATTTGTGCATTACAAATGAGTACTAACAGAGTACTAACATATTCTGTATAAGAAAAGTGAAATTCGATGAGTGCATTCCAGCATCAAGTTGGCAGCACACTGCCCAGAATTAGTTGTAAACCAATACAAATGATAATTTATACATTACAAATGAATACTAACTGAATACTAACAGAATCTGAAGAAAAAAAATGTAAATTAGCAAAAGTGTGCTGTTGGCATATAGTTGACAGCACATTGGAAAACCATGGTATTCTAGTTCTATCACAATACAAATTGCCAAATTTTGGATACAAATAATACAAACCATGACTAACTCATTACAAATCTTTCAGCCATTTCTGCCACAATGTCCTGTCAACTATATGCACGTACATGATTACTGTATTTTGAAAATTTAATATCGGATAAGTGTGTTATGTTCGACGCGCGGTGTGCCCTATAGGTTACAGTAGCTTACCTTTTGACTTGCGCCACTATTACCGCGCTGGCGCTGGCTTCTATAGGAACCTTGGTAATCGCAGTTGCGGGGCTGAGAATTTGAAATGGATTTAAAGTTAGTATCCCATTAAAAATGCTTGTTTTTTGTGAAAGAATAGTGTCTAAAGATAAAGTTTATTTATTTAGGTTCTTACAACCTAAGTGACACCAGGCCGGATGGAAGAAACTTAACCAAAGTCCGGCCATTTGGCTTGAGCGTCGGTTATTAGTTGGAAAATAATAACACAAAATTTTCATATTAAAGAAAAATAATTTTTTTAAGGTTCTATTTCTACTGATGGATCGTCTATAATAAGACTTGGTAACACGACAGTCGTTTGTGGCATAAAAACGGTATTTTCTAGCAATGGCTTCGTCAGAAATGAATACTAACGATTCGAAATATTGTACATTGTATTAGGTCTTCAAAAATGAAACACCGAGAGACGACAAACTAAGTAGTTATATTACCATAAATGTTGATTTATCACTAATTTGTTCATCGCAGTTTCGGTCCGGACCGACAAACGAACAAACACAAATAGCAAATCAGTTTTTAATCGATCTTCTTAATAAGTATTTATTAAGATTTAAGATTTAAAAAGTTTATAAAATTTATTAAATATATTTTCTACATGAAATTTCAGTTCAAAATATGTTCCATTACCAGACCTACTTCTACCTGGCATTAATGTAACTAACAATTTTACGGTTACACTCAACCTTCGTTATACGGCCGCTCTTTTATACGGCGTTTCGCCATAACGGCCTTGTGCCATTATGGCTAAATTTTGATATGCGGCCTAACATTTTCGATATACGGCCAAAAAGTCGGGAAATTCCCTAACGAATCGGGGAGAACAGCCCCTGATTTGTTATACAGCATTTTGCTTTCCGGCCGACTTTCCAGGAACGTATCCCGGCCGTATATCGAGGGTTGGGTGTATCTGGTAGTTTTAACATTTTACACGTTTTTTTTTTGTATTGTCATCGAATGTATTGTGACATTCAGTGCTTAAATTACGACGGGAACTTTTTAGACGCTGCTACCACGGCATTAATTTCCGCATTAAAAACTGGTAAATTCTACTAACTTTTTTATACCGATTCATTCTGATTTATTTTTTAAAACTTCTAGTTCGGTTACCTAATGTTAACATTAATTTACAAACTGGAGAAATAAAGGAGATAGAACAGGATAAAAAATGGTTGAAACTTGTCAACCATCCAGTTTCTACAACGTTTGTAATTTTTGACGAGTACGTTTGGAATTAGTGATTACATTAAACGGCACTGGTTAATTATCTGGACAATTTTCTAGGGACATAATTTTAATCGATCCTACCAGTGATGAGGAAGCCGTAGCGTCGTCAACATTAACTATTACAATCGTCGAAGGAAACAAAATAAGCAACATGTATAACCCAGGTATGTTATAAATATGACCGAATAAATTGTAAATTGCAAATATTTTAATTTGTATCTGCGATTTATTAATTTTGCAGGTGGCGTTCGAATTTCGGACAAAAATTTAGTGAAATGCATTTCAAATTTGTCAAATTTTATCAAAATATTGCGAAATTTGTCGAATTTTATTAATATTTGTCGAATTTTATCGATATTTGTCGAATTTTATCAATATTTGTCGAATTTTATCAAAATTTGTCGAATTTTATCAAAATTTGTCGAATTTTATAAAAAAAAATTCAGATTTTGGCAAAATGTATCAAATACATTGAAGTTTTGTCACCATTTTTTAAAAATTCATCAAATTTTGTCATCATTCTTTAAAAATTCATCCCCGAATTCGTTCCCTCGATACGTTTTCGATTCGTCCCCCGAATTCGTTCCCTCGATACGTTTTCGATTCGTTCCCCGAATTCATTCCCTTGATACGTTTTCGATTCGTTCCCCGAATTCGTTCCCTCTATACGTTTTCGATTCGTTTCCCGAATTCGTTCCCTCTATACGTTTTCGATTCGTTTCCCGAATTCGTTCCCTCTATACGTTTTCGATTCGTTTCCCGAATTCGTTCCCTCTATACGTTTTCGATTCGTTTCCC
>JAQIXU010000792.1:0-24909 GCA_034701245.1 Strigamia transsilvanica | reverse complement strand
TTGGGACCCAAATCTTAAAAAATATAAAGAAAAAAAAATTTAATTTACTTTATTTTATATTTTGTTGGAATTTTTGGACCTCTAAAAATCGAAGAAGGGGTCCAATAATATTTTTGCATACGGGCCCAAAATTTGAAGCTACACCTCTGGCCCCTGTATTGCATAAAAGTGTACCATTGTCCTAAAATGGCACCCTCATAATCAAGTGTCTTTGTGTGAAACACAACCCTTACTATCGCTGTGTTAAATGCATGTTATAGATCAGGGGTTTACAGGCCCGCGATGCCTTTTCTTGCGGCCCGCAAAGCTTTGTGGAAAAAAACAGCATGTTGTGCAAATGCGAGGTTCGCTATGCTTTAATAACAACTTATGTACCTCAGCCGATTATGATGCGACCGCCAATAGACTCGTGGATTAAATTGTGGCCCGCGGACACTTTTTAGTTGGAAACACATGTTATGGATCCAAAAATGCTTTTAGTTTAAACAATCTTTCTGCTTTGCATGAATTAGCATCACGGCTTTCCTTTCTGGCCATTTTACTGCGTGTAATCTTAGCTTCGTGTTTTGTGTTCTTATTTCTTGTGTTGTTGCTTTCCGTTGAGGGTATGGTTTAAAAGCGACATTTTGTTTTAAAACCAATATTGTACATTATTTCAACATAATTTCTTTTTCTCCCAACTTGAGCCAGCAAATGACTCAAATTTATTAAAGTGAAAGTTGACTTACCAAACATTCCAGCTTTTTTCATTAACTTTTTTTTCGAAAGTATTTTCATTGCCTAAAAAAAGGGAGAAATAGTAATGAAATTTCACTGCAATCATTGATTAAGTGCATTTCCAAAATTTAATTTCCATCGATTCTGCTAGAAAATTAAATTAAGCGCTGGATATGATAAGTCGAGCCTGAACTTAATTTAATCGATCAATTTACAGGTAAATCCTCGCTACAACGACACCGAAGTTCACGAGGAGGAAATTGTAAATTTCGATAAGTAATGAAGCAAAATATTAATTGTATGAATAACACCAGTGCTCGTTTTATCATGGAACACGGTGGGACAGCGTCCCACCACCTTTTTTCGACGAATCATAATATAGTATAATATAGTACATAAAATTGCAAAAAAAAATTTTTTTTTATTAGCGTTCCATCACCTTTTTTTATACAAAAAGAGCACTGTGAATAACACGTCGCGACATTCCACCGGTACTCACATAATGAAAGTCGTCTTCTTCGTTGTACGCCAATTTGACAATACCGAACGAACCCTGAGCGATAAGAGACAAACATTTACCTCTGACAAACAACAAACTGAAATCTGATCATCTTTAACTCACTTGGCCAATTTCTTCCTTGAGTTTGTACTGATTAAGCTGCGTGTAATCGCTGTGAGTTTCGATGGATACCCGGCGGGATTCGCGAAACGGACTCCGATGGCGCTGCCGAGGAGACGAAGACGGGGAGCCATAAGGTGAAAACGGTAGAGAAGGGTAAATTGGTCGTGGCTCCATGTCAGCTAAAGACCGACTGGATGCCGATAGCCTGGCACGGGTTGTGGTTCTTTCGGTAGGTAAAGCTTCTTGACTGCGTGTCAAATAAAATGGCAAGTGGATTTCTTCTACTGACAGATGTCCCTTGACCAATCCAGGATGCTGTGTTTTGATGAATAAATTCTCCAGTGCTGCGTTGGATTCTGAATTGGATTTTACATCAGAAATGATTGGTGGTGGTTGAACTAAAACTGCAGGTGGCTTGGCTAAGGATGGCGAGACTTGTTGGAGTGAAAGATCGCTTCTCGTTGGATTAGGAAGAATCTCTAAGGAGTCTTGAATTGGGTACTGCCTACATTAAAGAAGTAACGTTTTAAAGGAGGCATAAAACTATATCAATGCAGTGCGTCACTAGGGGGATGCGGACCGCACTGGGTGACACCATTACAAGGGGTGACACCAAGATGCAAAATCTTTTACCTACCGACCATGAATTCAATTTTTCTTCAATTACCTTTGTAAATATAAGACATACATTTCAAAACATTACTAAGGATTCTGTATGTTCCCGTTATTTGGCACTGGCAGACTCGGAGGAGGTGGGTAAGTCGCAAGGGGGTGACACCATGAATTACCGCAACGGGTAACACCAACCCTAGTGACACCACTGTCTTAATGCACACTTTCTTTGTGATAATAATAGTGATAAGGATATTAACGACACTCTAAACTACAAACTATTAATCAAAACCATAGGCCTTTCGATCAAACGATCATCTTCAGTGGTAAAATAAAGACGATGTCTTTCTAACGAAAGAATGACCAATGGCAGTTTCTCAATTTTTTCATTGGTCATCGGTTTGAATTAGATTTTGCGGTATGTCACTCATCCAGGCCTGTTCGTAGGGTATTGTGCGTCCGTATGTTTTTGATCATGTTGGCGCCAAATAAGGAACGAGCCTGCATTCATCCGTTAGTAATTTCGTCCTTAGTGATCCACAGACACCAGGAGCCAGGGTTGTTTTAAGACCTTCGTAGACCCTAGGCACTTGTTTTTCTAGATGCCTCAGTTTATCTTATTTTGGATTTTTCATTCAATATTTACTGTCTTTGTATTAATTTTTCCAAGTGAAATATTGTAGACCCTAGGCAGTGCGCCCACTCAGCCTAACGAATAAAACGGCCCTGCCAGGAGCGCATTTCGCCATTAGTGTACGACGTAGATTTAAACGTATTTATAAATTTGACGGTAAAAGCACTACCAAAGTTAAAATTTTTACTTAACTTTTAGCTAAACTCGCCGATATTGCCGCAAGACTTGTATAGAAATTCGATTTTTGGAAGATTTTACACAGCTTTGATACGCAATAAAATTTATCTTGTAGACATTACTTGGTATCGGTGCACCTGAGTCGTTTCTATGTTCAGTTCTCACCTTATCGATTTGTCAACAAGTAATTCCTGCTACCATTTATCCTTATCTAAAAAACTGGCAATAAAGTTGAATGGATTCTCAAACTACTAAGTATGGCATTCATTTTTGTTGATGCAGGTATTGTGTTGTGAGTGAAATGATGGTAAAACTTCAATTATGTCCAGGCTGAGGCAGTCTAACTTTTTGTATATTGATTCCCTTTAGTGTTGTACTATGAATGTCAATAAAAACCCTTGACAACAACCAATACAAGACCAGAGAATCAAATAGCAGCTGACATTTCATAGTTGTGTAAGTTGTATTATAGGAATTGATGAATTTACAAGGATATAAACCCCAAATGAAACTTAGCGATAGATCGAAAACACAAATATTTGTTGCAAGTCATTGATTTTAACTCTTATCTTCATGTTAAATCAATGGGGATAAAAGCACTGGGTTTTGCCCAAACAACAAATAAATAACTTTATTAGTGTGGCGACAATCTTTACGCCAGGTGAGATTTGTAGTCATTGATTATTTATTTAATTAGTTATTCCAAATTGAAAATTTCTGCTCCTTAAAACTCCAGCATTGCAATTTTGTGGGCTTTCACTGCATTAGACAAGAGTGCTTCAACTAACAGCTTCTAACGTTCACAAGCAAACTGCATTGGCAATTAGCTATTCAAGAATATATGTCTGCGCATGTACCCTCTGTAAATATAGTAACGAATTAAACGGCACTTTAACTTCTGGACTTGAAAATTGTCCCTAAACAGCTAAGAGCTTACACCAAAATGGTATATTTGTTTCTTATGCCTCCAAAGGTTAAGCAAATTATACAGTTTTTAACATAGAACTACGTCTTCCTTTGTATCAGTGACGGAAATGACGTTGCAGGAAATGAAATTGCACAATGACGTAGTTCTGTATTGTTAGGTTGTTGTGGCACAGGCTTAGGTTTTTAATTTGTAACAAAAGAAACACTCATTACACTTGAAATTAATTATCTGGAAAAAAGTTCACCTTCCAATTATCTCATCCTTCTATTGATTTTCCTTTTCCTTTTCACATTATGGGTCAATTTCACCTCAGTTCATATTTAATGCCATTATAAATTCTTAAATTTGCCTCACTAAATTATGAATAGAATTTTGTGAATATATTTTTCCTAATTTAGATGCTTTACTGACGTCTCAAACAAAAATGTGTTCCAATTGCACTATCAAAAGAGAATTGTTAATCAGTGCTAGATTAACAACTAGGCGCAGTAGGCAGCACCAGCCTATGAGCCCCATGCTTTTTAGGGGCCCTGCAAAAACAGATCAAAATACTATTGATTTGCTATTAAAAGAAAATTAGAATCAAAGCTTTCTTAATTTGCAGGAAGGACCCCTGAGATTTCAACTTCCAAGGGGCCTCTCGCGGTAATACGATCGGATTCCACAGACTCCCATCTTGCTAAATCTTGTAAATCCTCGTGAGGTCTTAGCGAAATCCTGAGGTTCCAGAGAATTCCCAAGTGGAATCTTATAAGGTGTATGAGTTTCCACGCCTATGTGATACCCCAGGGATTGAATGCACCGATGCCTACAGCCAGAGCCGTGCTATGATACAGAGAGGCGACCGCATCAGGCGGCGGCATAAGCAGCGAAATCAAAATACAATTTGAACCATTCAATAATTAAAAATATTTACGCAACGCTTTTCTATAATGGTCTATGTCAGGGGTCGGCAACCTTTTGAGACGGAAGAGCCAAAAGTTACAATTTACAAAATTTCCCAGTTTTTAAAGAGCCACTAACATGGATGATTGGGTTGAATATGAGCCGCATCTTGACATCGAAAGAGCCGCAGGTTGCCGACCCCTGTTCTATGTTATTCCGATATTGATGTATACGATTTATGGTTTATCGCACGCCTCTGCCTAAGCGCTTTCAGTACCCTTTAATTTCGAAGACTTGCATCATACTGAGAAAATCTACCGCAAGGCCCTGCCTACAGGCCGTAAACATTCATAAGGAAGAGGATTCATTCTGCCTGTGGTAAGAAATTATTGATGTTATCTGCGGAAATAAAATTTAAATCGCACATTTGAAGAGAAAGGCAGAGGAAAAAAAGTATAAGCCCAAGATGTTTCAGTAGGGGATTAAAAACACTGATTAAAATTCAAAAATGTGCCAGCAATCTCAAAGGAAAATCGATATGGTATAGTAATTATTAAATATTCATGAAAACTCATAAATAATTACCGGGTCCATGACTATCCCACTTAAAGTTGTGTCTTTGGAGAAAATGGAAAGCAAACAAGAATCAATCATTCGCTTGCACCTCACCTGAGGAATGTAGACCTTTCTAACATTGTTTCTGCATCATTTATCTTAGCCTACAGGAGAATTGGTTAACCAATTACTGTTTTGTCTGAAAACAGTCCAATTCAGTTATCGCTAACACACTGAAAGCAAAAACCTGTGATGAATGTTTTCGAAATCCCTGATTTAGATCCCAAAGACTAGCAAATAGAGAATAGACTTGTGTTGCACACCAGCTGCATTCAAAGAGATTCTTTCAAAGTGTTTTTGTTTTAAGATTGCGCTTTATTTTGTAGTGTTTTCTTCTTAGCATTTAAGGGTAGATTAATTTCACAACCTACAGTTGATACCACAACAAAATTTAGATATTCAATTTAGTGTTGCCCAACTGGGTAGTTAGTTATTCCTAATTTTCACTTTTTGGGACCTCCAGGCAATGCTTATTTTTTGGAACAATTTTTTAAAAACACAACCCCCACAATATTGATCGAGCTACAGTATCTAATTGGCTGAATAAAGTATCCGCACACAATGTGTCCACAACACATGTTTATTGCCATAGAAACTTTGAGAAGGAGGAAAAACCCATTTATTTTGTTTTCCAATTTTTCTTCCTTCTTTCTCTAATGGCTAAATCAAATAGAATACATTGACCTTATCACTAAAGGTCAATGTCCTGTTCTGTATCTTTTTCCCCGTCACCTTTCTTGATTGGCAGCTTTTGCCTTTATCCAGACAAAATTGGATGTGCTCCGATTGATTTTCAAGTCCCACTGGTGCTTGTGGTGTCAGAAAATTCCAGACGTGCAAAGTATACCCAAAAAAAAACACTTTAACCATCAAACAAGAATAAAAAATCAATCTAAAGAAAAAGAATTTAAAAAACAAACCCATTTTGTTCTCTAAAAGTTCCAATTATTTAAGTAGGTAGGGAAAACAGATGGTTACATCTATTTCCACTACCGTACCTAGGTAACATTTCAGCAAAGCGTTGCTTGGTGACAGCCATTGAAATGGAGCTTCCTGAGAATTAGCGATAGAGCACGAAGACGGCATTAACACGTAAATATTATAAACTAGCTTAAAACCCCTTCAATAATCATGAAAGGGAAAAAGACTATGATAAAACACCCGCACTCTATTGACAGAACCTAGATTTCCCCTGCAATTCAGATACACCTATATTTCGCTATACGGCCACTCTTTATACGGCATTTCGCTATAACGGCGAAAATTCAATGGATTTGATCAATTTAGACCAGCGTTGTAAAGGATACCACGTTCAATGAGCATCTGGCGCTCAACGAGAGCATTTACGATAGTTATGTTGGGGTGCCACTCTGTGCCAGCTCCATCAAGCTGGAAAATACCGTATTACCTTGCTTTAAGGGGCATGCCACTATAAGTGAAACTGCTAATAAACCCTGCATATATCGTTTTAATGTTTCCACCATACTTCCAGCAGCTTCACTTATAGCAGCATGCCGCTTCGGTTACCCACTGAAGAAGGCCCGAAAAGGTCGAAAACGTTGTGTGTGTTAAGTGATAACATTTTACGTATACTTTACCAATGTAAAAAACAAGGAATCAGGAATGCCGCTTAAAGCAGGGTAATACGGTACACTCAGGCCAATAAATTATTACCATTCTCATGGAAAACCTGACCACGACCGATGCCAAATGAAATTCAATACTTCACGTGTCTAAGAACTGTCTGGCATTCTGGCCTCCATCCGAAGAACTTCATGAGAAATGTTATTAAACCTTGCACATTTATATTGCATTAATAAGAGCTACTAGAATTTCAGAACTAGTGTAATTGATCATCTTCAGCCTGTACTGACTAAAGACCTGCAATCAATTACAAACTGATGATGAAATAGTAGCTATTCTCAACAGGTTAATCCTTTAGACAGGGGGCATTGTAGCATTCATGTGTAGTTTCAATTTCCAACCTTTTCAATCCAGCTTAGATGTGTTAGTATTGATCAGCATCTGATCAATAATTTAACCAATTCACTGCTTTTTGCAAACTTTGTTCAAATTGGATTGGAAAAGGAAAAAAAACCCTCAGTTTAAATAGTTCTTAAACCATATAAATAGGGCTAAGCCTTTTGTCATGTTTGAACAAAGAAATTTATACAAATCGCCTTTGTGGATTCAAGTTGAGCAGACAAAAACCCCTCAATTGAGGAAACTCTTGGCTCATCAGACTCATCCTCCTCACACTGATGAAGCCAGTATAAGGAAATGGAGAAAAAAATTGAAGTACAAAAGGAATTTAACTCAACTACTTTTGCTGTATAAACGTAATTGAATTTCTAAAAGGAAAAGTTGAATTTTTAAGTCCACCCAATATTATTATTGTTGAACACAAAGCATTTCATTGATAGAGATTTCCACCTTTAAGATCTCTGAATTAATGAGGAAATGGTTGGAAAAATATCCAAAACTAACTTCATAAAATTAACAAAACAAAGAACTGCTAATGTATGCATACTTTGCGAAAGCTCCTATCTTCGGTGGCCTCATCGTTTTCTTGCAACTGTCAACTCCGTTCCAAGAATTTTGACACAAACAACTAGAAGCTGAAAAGAAAACAAAAACATTTAGATCCCTTAAGTGTGTGATTTTAATGACATTAACGGCGCTCTAAAACTACAAACAATACACTCAACCCTTGCTTTACGGCCTAGATAGGTTCCGGAAAAGTTGGCTGTAAAGCAAAATGCTGTAAAACGAATCAGGGGCAATTCCCCGATTCGTTATGGAATTTCCCGATTTTTGGCCGTATCTACGTAAAAAGTGCCATACTTTCCTAAGGCCGTTATAGCAAAATGCCGTATAAAGAGCGGCCGTATAACGAGGGTTGAGTGTAATTCAAAACCGTAGACTTTTCGATCAAACAATTAACTTCAGTGGTCAAATGATTACATCAAACTCTAAATGTTGTTTCGGCAAGTTTGTTCGTTTCCCAACAAACTACAGTCATCAATCCAAAAACAGTGCCTAACTGGGAATACTCTTTAGGACCCAACTTCGCATTTACACTAACAACTGGAGAAACCATAGCCCAAGTTGCCATAAAAACAGTATTATCAGGACCATCCAGCCAAGTAATGGCCACACGTATTGCTGCTTAACTTCTGTGTTCAAATGGGAACGAGCTATCGTGAATGTGTTCCAACCCGTAGGTAACATTTTCCAAACATTATTTTATCTTTCTTCAACTTTTTATTTTCCATCCAAAAGAATCCATTTGGCACTACCAACTCTACAATATAATGTACACTCAGATCCAGTTTAAAGATGATAGTAAAAGTAAGTAAGTCATAAAAACACTTGTTTATTTATTTATAACTCTGCAATTATTTACTTTTATTATTAATATATATAACTTCATCCATAAAGTCAACATGAAAAGCACTAAATTCTTAATAGGAGGTTTACAAAGGACAAGAAGAACAACAAGAAATCAATTTCTTTTTATAATTTCATTCTTGGCCTTCAACATTAACAAGACAATTTCAGAATTCTTTCCAAGAGCACTTCTTCTCAAGAAGCTTTCTCTCAGAGAAATAAACAAGTCAGATGTCTGTCATCAAATTTAATTCCATCCATTCAGTATCAGTAGTTAACTGAGTCATAAATTCAGTACCAAACCTCTTTTATTTCCACACCATGACCTTGGATATGTCAGTTGTTTTCATTGTCCCTTAGGTGTCCTCTAAATTAAATAACTACATTTTCTTTTCTGCCTGATCAACACTTTGCAAGAATAAAGATCAAGACTTAAATTAACTGAAAGTTCAAAATGGTGCATGTTTACCGCTATTTCACCCAGCATGAGGTGAAGTTCCTGCCAACACACAAAAGAGAAACATCGTAAAAATAGTGCATGCAGAAAAATGTTGCACGTCTCAGTGGAACTGCGCATGTTCTTTCTAACTCGGCGTGGAAAATGTGGAATTAAGACTGGCACCAGCTCTATAGGATCAAGCTCTGCGACCGCAAAAGGCGCATTATTGCGCCCAAATTTCAGACTACACTCACCCCTTGCTTTACGGCCTAGATAGGTTCCGGAAAAGTTGGCTGTAAAGCAAAATGCTCTATAACGAATCAGGGGCAATTCCCCCTGATTCGTTATAGAATTTCCCAATTTTTGGCCGTATCTATAGAACATTGTGGGCCGTAACTCGAAAAGTGCCATACTTTCCTAAGGCCGTTATAGCGAAATGCCGTATAAAGAGCGGCCGTATAACGAGGGTTGAGTGTACTCAAAACAATGAAAGATGAGGCGCACACAAAAAATTGCACGAAGAGGTGATAGACCTGGAGCTGGCGCTGCGTAGTTCTCACATGAGCAGAGGCGGTGCCACCTTCTCTTGCGCCCCCCTGCAAATTTCAAAAATGTCGCTTCAAATCACAAAATTGCCCTGAAAAAGTGCCCCTTGAATTCGGCGCCCCCCTGCGCCGCATACCCTGCACACGAAAAGGGGCTCCATGCGTGTGGACAAACACCGGGCCCAAAGATGGCTTTGAACAAACTTCGGAGACCATAAATCCATCCATGATTAAGCAATCTTTGATTAAATTACACAAAGCAATCTTCATAAACCACCACGTTCAGCTCTAACTTGGCCATTAGGCTTTCACTAATTAACCTATGAGGTTAATGCGACTTGTCTTCCTTTTACTCAGCATAATTCAGTTGGATAAACAAACATCATTAATGTTATTCTGTTACAGTAACCCTATACTTATTTTTAGATTGATATCAGTAGCAATAAAAAAATGTTATTAGTTGGGCTGATGATGAAATTGCCAGATGCAATGATACAGCTTGGTGGACTTAAGTTGGATCCACAAGAAAATGAATTAAAGAAAGAAAAGAAAAATCGATTTTTAATCTCACCTCCAGGATGATTTCAGGCAATCCACCTTTCACCTCACTAAATGAAGCCGATAAAAAAGGTGGATTTGCTTTATCGAAAGAAGCAGCAGCTTTTCCTATGTCTGGGTTATAACACGAGACATCACCATGGTAACATCAAAGTCAATTGAGGATCTGTAGTGTGACCATCCTTTCCATCTCATCAGCCTGTGTTTGCTACTTTAAAGAGATGCACTTTTGGCAAAGTGCCCGTTTTTCCTTCCTCATACTATGAACTGAAAACAATCAATTTCCACACTACTTTTTCGATATTCCAGCATGACCACTCAATGGATGTCCATGACAAGTTAATAAATTACCGTAAACATCTGGACAGAAGCCACTACGTTCAAATTAGCCGAACGGGTAAATAACCCGATTTTACTTTTCGGTCTTCGAAAAGAAGTCAATGGTATGAGTAGACGTTTTCCCTTGTTTATATGGGTCTTATTTAGGTTAAGTCACATGAATTATTCACAAGGCCCATAACCTACAAGTTTATACTTGGCACAGCACCTTTGCAACAGAGGGAAAAAAATATAAAAAACCCACAAAAAAAGTGGTACAGGAGTGTAACATTTTGGCATTCTCATGCAAAATGACAAGATTATACACTCCTTTGATGCCTGGCATAAAGCCCATATTTTTTTTTACACTTTTCCTACCAAAGGAAGAAAAGAAAAACTCATCTTGTGAGTTGTGACCATAGGAGTGGAAAGAATTTCTCAAATTGTTCTTCTGGTATTAAAATTCCATTTTCTCCAACAAACATTTTTTTTTTCTCTTAACAAATTCCTTATTCTTGCTTTCATCTGTGTTTACTACAGTAATAAAAAGTTTTACTATAAAAATATAAAAATAAAAATCCTATCAACTGTTATTTCCTTTTCGTCTTTCCTGTCCAGAATTTCCTTTGGTTTTTAAACATTGCTCACAAAAGGAAGTCACATGTAGTGAAATAACAACAACTCCCCAGATATCACAAAAAATCAAACAAATTGAAGAGGAAAAAAAAATTCTTTGATCATTACTCAATGTTGCAACATCTTTTTGATTTGACATTTTCAAACATTGGAAAAAATGAAAACGATACGGTCGCTGATTTTGATATCTCGATTACTTTTGCTCGATTGACTAAGCTTATGACGTACTTCATCCAAATATTTCCAGCAGCCAGTGTTACATCCTTAAGCGGGACCGAAGTCGGATTAGCGTGCAGGCTAAAGACGCTGCAGCGTAGGCAGGAGCGGATCTAGGTTTTTCGGGATCTAGGGCTTATCGAAGTCCAATGGGCCCTATTTTTACTAAACGATAAATCCTCATTGTTAATGAAAAAGTATTAAAAATTTATGATAATAATTCAATTTTTGTGGGCCCTTGACACTTGAGGACCCAGGGCTTAAGTCCTATTAATCCCTATGTAGATCCGCCTACATTGTGCGATCTTTCCTCTAGCGTTGTTGCCTTCGTTACCGAAAGGCTTCCTACTTGTTTTGCAGTGCCGTAGCAACAAATCAACGGGCCCACGTGCAAGTTGGGTTGATGGGCCCTTTAGCAGAGCCGTAGTTAGGATTTTCAGTACTTGGCAAGATATATAGTCACTATTTTCATCCTCCATGGGGCCTTTAGGCTCATGTGCCCATTGCCGATCGCATACACTGCACTCCCGATTGCTACGCCATTGGTTTAATGTTAAAATAATTCAGTAATAACACAATTACCATGTACAAAAACTTACCTTTATCATCTCATGGCCATTTCCAATCCATAAGCTTCACCTCTGACTAAACCATGAGATAAAATCACCAATTTATTCCCATTTAACCACAAGGTCACACAAAACACAATTATATGCCCAAAAATGGCTCATTAGTCACACACACAAAAGTCAAATGCTCACTGATCATGCCCAACTGTCATAACATCCTGCAATGGAGTCAAAGAATTGATTTCCAACCACTTTCCACTTTCAAGGCCAAACTCAACCCAAACTTGGCCCCAGCACAAATTAGGCCTCATTGCTGTGGCTAACTCAGCTAAAACAATCATTCATTCATTCCTTCCTCGTGAATGGAATGCTGGGCAAACTGTAAACAATAACTTAATGTAGATTAATGGAAGAATCAACACACCAACTACTGTACATGAATAAGCAATTATTTCTCACTTCACCACCTGATTAAGTGAAGAAAAAATATTCATCATTGTCTTCCATTATTCTTATGATCACTCTCTCTTTGTGCTGTGTTTACTCACAGTCAGTTGGAGTCACAGACTGCTCGACTCGACTATCCATTGGGTGTTGTTACACGAGTTATTTGACTGTAACGAGACATTCCTTCGTCCTCTGTTCTCCCGCCACGAGGCTCACGTTCAGGTGGTTTCCCAGCGTGTGTCTGCTCGCTACAAAGTGGCTGCGTGTCACAAGCAGACGAGTTGATTTCTCGGTAGAGGGAAGAGGTGGTTTTTACGGGGGATACCATACGGAATAGAATCAGGTCACGCGAACAAATGTGACTCGGATCTTTCGATAATTGGCATGTAGGACGAATAAAAAGTCTATGTGGTATTGTATATGTGATAATTGGCTGTGAATTAA
Source organism: Strigamia transsilvanica (assembly GCA_034701245.1). NCBI lineage: Eukaryota > Metazoa > Arthropoda > Chilopoda > Geophilomorpha > Linotaeniidae > Strigamia > Strigamia transsilvanica. Next base: position 12,157 of record JAQIXU010000792.1, on the reverse strand, counting down.
TCATTCGATTAGGATATGACGGTTGGGAAACGGAAGTTTTAGTTTTGGAGCGGGAAAACGGAATTTTTCCGTTTTTTTTTTGTTTTTTTAAATTTTTTTTTTAAATTTTAATTCTTTAATTATTTCAAACTATTTTGAAGTATAGTTTTGTTTTAATATTGTATTTTGTTTGTTTGTTTATTTATTTTTTTGAAATTTGGTTTTACGATGTGAAGGCGTGAGATAGTGATTTCGGTTGTTGGTTCGGGTTTTATGTCTACCGAGGCGAGTCCGTCTGTCTTTATCAGCGCTGCACGCTGTCTGAAGTATTGACATAATAAAAATATTTTTTAAAAAAACATGAGTCTGGTTCCTCTCCGTGGAGAAATGTTTGTTTTTCTCGGCAAGGAATGCAGAAGTTTGGCGCCTTGTCCTATTTGCAGCGTGTGGCCATTGAATTCAATAATAAATAAATCAGCGGGGAAAAAGAAAAAACGGATTTGTTTGCTTTTCGTTTGAACGAATTTCGCTGTATATACAAGTGTCTTAACACGGACATCCATGACAGGAAATGTATAAAGGGGTGGCCATTTTGGTTCAATTTTTCACACCAAAATTACACGATTTTGATCCAAAATTGGATGTTTTGGTCAAAAATTGGATGTTTTGGTCAGAAATTGGAAGTTTTGGTCAAAAATTGGATGTTTTGGTCAAAAATTTGCTTTTTTGTAAAAAATTTCATGTTTTTCCTCAAAAATTGAATTTTTTTTGCATGGTTTTGGTCAAAAAAAGTGATTTTTCAGCCAAAAAATAAATTTATTGCGCCTAAATATGAATTTTTGGTCCAAAAAAAAATAAAATTTTAAAACTATTCCCACAAAATTATTAATTTTTGAATTTAAATTTTATAACATTAAAAAAAAAATTAAAATCATTTACTTACATCCACATCCACCCATAATGATTCCTTCACTTCATCCCAACATTTTCTCCTTTAATATCAGTCATCTAAAACAAAATCAAAAATTAAAAACCCTTTTATTTTTCCAATTCGAATTCCGCATAAAACATCCCGATCCGAGGCTATTTCATCGATTTTTCTACGAGCAATATTTTCGAAGCCAAAATCCCCCTTTTATGTTCTCGTCACACTTTCATCGCGCCGTATAAAATGCAGACAAACTCAAACAAATCTCAAATTAATTCCCAAAAAACAATCCAAAAACCATAAAATTACATTCCCAGTAAAATAGAATAAAAACCAAAACCAATAAAAACCAAAAAAAAACAACGAAAATCAAATTAAATCACATCATCTACCGGCGATTTGCATCATCCAACATCCAAAACTTAATTAAACCCGGCGCACAGAAAAATCAAAATAAAGTAAAAAAAACCTATTTCCACCGCCCAAAAACCACAAAAACAACCCAATCCATCCCCCAACTGTTAATTAACACTTAAAAAAATACAAATATTTAACGAAATCGTCAAATTACTTACGATTTTGCAGTCGACCGAGTGCGGCGATCGCGGCTGCGGTGTGTGACTTTCCGCCCGCTGAATTTTAATAAACACTCGACACCGCCGCCCCTCTGACCGCCACGGAGTTTGACGCGTTTTTGACGCGGCATGCCAACGTGTTGGCGCAGATTCCGCGCACATTCTCCATTCAAATCGTCGCAGTTATGAACATCTGGTGTCGAAAGGTGTTCGGATGACATTTTAGTCAAATTTCAACGTGAGGACGATTCAAGAGGCGTCATTCAAGGTCACGCAGTCATCGCACCGACTGGAAATCGATATTGCATTGTTGGTAATTTGCTAATTCGCTCGTGGAATTCATTTAACGATCCCTCGTTTTCATTTATCACGTATTTAAGTGATTATTAGTGACGTTTATTTCGTTTTTTATTTCGAAATTTGATGGGAAATTGAGTTCAGCGGGCGGGCGCCGTTGCTGTAGATGAAATAAAAATTGATTTATGGTGTAAATAAATGCATGGATGTCAATATATTGGAAATTATTACCATATTTTTGAAGGGAAGTCCATCAATCGGGATATTTCATTCACCGCGTACCCTAAATCGCTAAATTCAAATATGAATAATAGTTCTGGTTGCAGCTCACCAGGCGTCGCTAAACGCAAGGCGTAGAGTTGATTATTACTGCAATGCTGGAAGTAATTTGTGTAAGGTAAAAATTGTCGTAAAAAAGGCGTAAAATCTTTACACATCGTCATCAATCATTTAATATTTATTTTTTTTCATTAAAATATTTTTTGTTTGTTATTTTTTTTCATTTTCGGGCTAAATTAAAGGGTGGAAATGCAGATTTTCAGCTTTCAGCTGCTCAGAATGAACAATTATCGACATTATCGTAGATTGCGTGCTTATGTAACAGGTAGTTCGGTGTGGCCTAGACTCGAAATGAGTCAGCAATTATTTACCTCAATTGACCCACTTGTTACACGAACCGCGATACAACGTTCATTTTCGACTTTTATCTTACTGAGCATACAGTAATGTGTAAGGAATTACCCGTGGCACTCGTTTTTAATTAATTTCTCGGTAAAATCGTTCATTTTTCGTTGGTTTTTCATCGATTGGAAAATCGAAAATGGGGAGCAATGTGTCGCGAGCTAAAAAAAACACATACGGTTAGTTGTTGATTTTTTGTTGAAAATGATGGGAAAGCAATCACCTTTTGATTTTTAAATATTAAATATCGTTTTATACGTTGTTAATACGTGTTGTTTTCGTTTGTAGACGTTCAAGGAGCGACTTTTAAAGCGATCAACGAGGAAAACAAATGCTCAACTGGTGGTTCACCTTCGCCTGAAAATACAAAAATGGGTGAAGAAGCGGTTAAAGAACACGTTTTATGCGACGAAAACGAGCTTGGAGATAACGAGTAAGTTTTTTTAATGTTTGTTTGTGTTTTTTAATTTTTTTTTTCTTCAAGGATGAAGGAGTTTACGGTCGAAGACGGACGGGTTTTGCTGGTTAAGGAAGATGGCGTGTACTCGGCATTGGGCGCGAAATGTTCGCATTATGGCGCTCCTATGGCGAAAGGTGTTTTGTCGAATGGAGTTGTGCGTTGTCCGTGGCATGGAGCGTGTTTTAACAGTAAATCGGGCGATATTGAGGATTTTCCTGGCTTGGATAGTCTTGCTAAATATAATGTATATTTTTATTTTTGTTTTTGTTTGGTTGTTTTTGAATTTTTGCTTGTTTTGTAGGTGACGGTTGCGAATGGGAAAGTGAAATTACAAGCGACGAAATTGCAATTGCAGAATGGAATTCGTCAAAAACAGATGTGCAAAAGGGATTTGAATAATTGTGCTCAGTATGTTATCATCGGGGCAGGTGAATTTTATTTTATTTTATATTTGTATGCGATTTTTTTTTTAAAAAAATATATTTTTATTTAAGGCGCTTCGGCAGCGAGTTGTGCGGAGACATTGCGACAAGAAGGTTTCAGTGGTCGAATTTTGATGGTCACAAAAGAGATGCATTTACCTTACGACAGAGTGAAATTGAGCAAAGTAAATGAGTTTAAAGGTTGAAATATGAAATAATCTGAATTTTCAATGTTGTTTTTAGAGTTTAGACGTGTCGGTTGAGAAAATAGCGCTCCGAAATACGGATTTTTATAACAAATATGGCATCGAATTGATGCATAATAAAGAGGTATTGATTTGTTTTTGCATCTATTTATTTATGTGTCGTTTTTAATTTTTATTTTTTTTAGGTTATCAGCATCAGCACGAAAGCGAAAATTCTAACGTTTAAGGATAATTTAACGCTACGCTACGATAAAGTGATGATCGGCACGGGCGGGATGTGGGTTGAATGATCGAAAATGGTTTAAAACGTGATGAATAATTGTTTTGATTTGGTTAGTCCTCGCCGTGTTGATCTACCGGGATGTGATTTGGATAATGTCGTGGTTTTGCGGTCGGTTAATGATGCTAATTATATTTCCAAGCATGCTATTGATAAAAATGTCGTCATTTTGGGACTGTCTTTCATAGGTGGGTGTTTGAATTGATTAATTTTGTTGTTTAGAAAATGCATTGTTTGTTTTGTTTTAGGGATGGAAACTGCAGCTAGTTTGGTCGCTACGGCGGCATCGGTTACGGTTGTTGGATCTCCGAGTTTGCCTTTCGTTAGTGTGGTTGGCGAAAAGATTGCAATTCGATTACGAAAAGTAAGATTTCTTTTTGTTCGGTACTCCCAGGAAATCGGTATTCTAGGTACTAAAATGTTGGATCAAAAATCGACATTTTTAGACCAAAAGTCGACATTTTTAGACCAAAACTCAACATTTTAGACCAATGACTACATTTTTAGACCAGAAATCAACATTTTTAGACCAAAAATCGACATTCTTAGACCAATGACTACATTTTTAGACCAAAAATCAACATTTTAGACCAATGACTACATTTTTAGACCAGAAATCGACATTCTTAGACCAGAAATCGACATTTTTAGACCAAAAATCGACATTTTTAGACCAAAAATCGACATTCTTAGACCAATGACTACATTTTTAGACCAAAAATCGACATTCTTAGACCAAAAATTGACATTCTTACACCAAAAATCAACGTTTTAGACCAATGACTACATTTTTAGACCAAAACACAACATTTTAGTAGACCAAAAATCAACATTTTAGACCAATGACTACATTTTTAGACCAAAACACGACATTTTAGTAGACCAAAAATCGACATTTTTAGACCAATGTCGACTGTTGGGCTAAAATTTTTCGTAACATCTTAATGACAAACTTGTGTCACAGTAGTACCTGGTATTCGTGACCACTAATATTCGGCCAGTTTCCTGGGAAAAAGTGACTTTTTTTCCAATTAATTTTATTCTAATTAACTTTTTAAAAAGTTTTTTGAGGACAAGGGCGTGAAATTCTCAGATGCGCTCACCATTAAGGAGTTTATCGGGGAAAGAGGAAGAGTTAAAGAAGTTTTGTTGGGCGACGGCTCGAAAATCCCCGCCGAATTATGTTTGTTGGGCATTGGAGTGAGTCCCGCGACGGGGTTCTGTCAATCAACCGGCATCGAAATGAGTCCCGAAGGCTACATCATTGTAGATAAGGTAGAAAAAGAGTCGGTGGTGATTTTCCTTTGGTTTTTGAATATTTCTTCTGGTTTTAGTGTATGAAAACGAATGTGAATGATGTTTTCGCGGCGGGCGATATCACGAAATTCCCTTTGTTCCTCAATGGGAATCAACCGTCGAATATCCAGCACTGGCAAATGGCGTTATCCCAAGGTATTTTTGCACTTTTTGTCGATTTCAAAACGAAATTAGGAATTTTTGAAGTGAAACTTCTATAGGCGCGGTAGGGCAAATTGGCCTGACTACCACGTGACCGTCACGCTGGTACGTAGCATAAAAGAAACCAGTAGACGCTTGCGTATTTTATTATATAAGCTTATTAAACAAGCACAGCTTAATTAAGAGAGATTTTCTTGAATTAAATTCCACATAACCGTTTCATGCATAAAATCCACTTTTCTTCGGGGCTCGGAAGTTTCACTTCTACCGCGCGAGAGTCTCACGCATAATTTTTTTTAAATTTTGTTTTCCTTAGGTCGGATCGCCGGTTTGAATATGGTGGGGAAAAGGACGGAAATTCACAGCGTGCCGTTTTTCTGGACGATGTTTTTTGGCTGCGGACTGCGGTATGCCGGGTACGGAATTGGGTTCGACGGGGTCGTCATCGAAGGAAATGTCGAAGCGATGGAATTCATCGCTTTCTATATTAAGTATGTATGGGGTTCAATGACATCATTGATGGTACATTTCATCGACACTGCATTTCGGAACTCTAGGCTAAGGGTTTTTGTAGCTTATTTATAAGGAAATGGATAATGTTAGGGTTTGTGGGGTGGCCGGATGTCTCAGTGTCCCAAAAAACTTTATTGGGACGTAAAAATGTCCCGTAATGAGACTACACGCCGAGATATTTCCCTGGAAAGTCGGCTGCAAAGCGAAATGCTGAATACCGAATCAGGGGAAAGGACACGAGGGATTTTCCAATTTTTTGGTTGTACAGTATAAGCTGTCTGGACCAAACATAGCACCGTCTGGACAGTTGTGTGGTTCTTGATTACTAAGAACAAGATAGAGTTAAAATACTCACACCAAAGAGTACTGGTTCACGCTTCAAATGGTTCGGGTTCGGTTTTCGCTGCATATGGCTAATTTTATGGGCAGTTTTGTGTCCCTAATACCCCAAAAAAAGCTTAAAACGGAGTCGATGAAACATACATCACTGAACATGGCGTGGATGTAATATTAAAATTGTTTTTTTTTTTTGTTTAAATTAATTTTTCAGAGGGGATAATGTAATCGCCATTGCAACGATGAAACGAGACCCGGTCGCTTCGAGATTTGCCGAGATTTTGCGCTCCGGTAAAACACTCACCAGGGACGACGTTTGTGGCGACGGAATCTGCAAATGGTTCCCTTAAATAACAGTATTAAACCATAAAAATGAAAATAATCAAACTTTGTTATTAGTTGTCGAAATATTTGCGTGAAATAAAGTTCTATATGTGTTGCATTACGTCGCACTCTGACCCGAATCTATTCCGGATAAATTATCAGCACCTCGTAGTAGTCGCATATTTTTAAGCATTATAACACGACTCCGGCGCTATAAAATGGCTTTGGACACGCCGAGCGACACAGAAATCGAAATGGCCAACCTAATATCACCGATCAACATCCAAACTTTGGTTCGCGGTTGGTTATTGGAGGATTCGCCGGCATTCGACATCGGCGGCGCGATCGTGGGCGACACGCCGACCACCGCGCATTTGTTCGGCAAGTCGCCGGGAATTTTGGCGGGAATTCCCTTTGTTAATGCCGTGTTTCGCGAGTTGCAGTGCGAGGTCACGTGGCATTTCAGGGAAGGTTATGAACTGGCCGGGATATGTTTGTTGGCGCAGGTTACGGGCAGTGCGAGGAATATTTTGCTCGGTGAGCGAGTCGCGTTGAATGTTTTGGCACGCTGCAGCGGGGTGGCGACTTATGGGACTTACTTGAAAAAGTTGGTCGGGAAGAAGGGATGGCGTGGTCAAGTGGCCGGAACGAGGAAAACGACTCCGGGGTTTCGTTTGGTGGAGAAATATGCGCTTAAAGTGGCCGATATTGATACGCATCGATACGATTTGTCTAGTTTGGTGATGATTAAGGATAATCACGTGACGAGTTGCGGGGGAAATATCAAAATGGTGAGTTCCGGGTTTTGGAAAAACGGAAATTTGGATTTTAATTTTTTAATTTTTTTGAAATTAAAAATATAAATAGGCGGTTGCGAAAGCTAAGAAATTAGCTGGGAATTATATTAAAGTGGAGGTGGAATGTCGGAATTTAAAAGAAGCTCTCGATGCGGCGGAAGCTCAGTGCGATATAATCATGTTGGATAATTTCGAGCCGCAGGTTCGCAAAAACGGAATTTATTTATTTTCGTGACAAATTATTGAAATATTTTGTAAAATTCAACTCTAGGAGGTCGGCGCGGTGGCTAAAATCATCAAATCCAAATCCAGTCACATATTGATCGAAGCGAGCGGCGGTATAACGGAGACGACGATCCAGCAATTCGTTTCACCTTTTATCGACATCATCTCGTGCGGCAAACTAACTCAGGGTTACCCAACCCTCGATTTCTCGCTCAAAATCTTGTAAAATCGCCGTCAAAAATTGAATAAAAACACGATAATTTGCAGTTTTTTTTGTTTATTTTTAGTTTTTTTTTTGTTTTCAGTCTACTATTTAAAAAAAAAAGAAAAGAAAAGAAAAAAAGTAATGGTAACTTGTCTTTCACCTGACGGTTACAATAAAACAAACAAAATGGCGCGTCTAGCTTCTTACTATATGGAGGGAAAATGTGAAAAAAATTCAATTTTACCGGGGTATCGACAATATTAAGAACGGGGACGGGTAAAAAAAAAACAATTTCATAACAAATCCATCAGGCGAGAATGGTCAGATCACTCGATCACAACGAAAAAAATTCGTTCAACCTCATGACACATTTGACATCTAAAAAAGTCCAAATTAATTTCCTCCATCTTTGTTTGTTCAATTCTTTTTTCCTTTCCTTTTTTTGGCTGACATTTAAACGGATATTTCCAATTGCGTTCACTATTGTATTTCTTTTTGTTTATAAATAAATCGCATCTTTCACGGTGAGAGAAAAAATTTCTGCTAAAGGTTTTTGTTTTTTCTTCTTTTTTGGTTCTTTTTTTGTTTCTTTTTCTTTTTCATAGATTTTTGTTTGAATTTTTTTTTCTTTTTAAATCTTTTTTAAGGTTTGCCTGTAAACTATCGCCGCGGCTTGGTTGAAATTTTGTATAATTTGAAATCAGCCAATAGTTTAACTAGAAAAAATTTAAAGAAAATGTTTTAAAAACATTTTTTAAAACAAAAAAAATATAGAAAACAAAAATAATTCGATTTTCGATTTCATCGAACGGCATTTACCTATTCAGCTGAGCATGAGCGTACGGCTGCAGCTGAGCTTGAGAAGCAGCTAGAAAATTAAAAATTAAACAAAGTGAATAAATGTAAATCGATTTCTAAAAAAAACCACGCAATTTCTCGAATTACAAGCGCACACTTGTGTTGTTTGTGCTTATATTTCGGGGCGGGCGCATTTCAACGCAATTTTCAGCAAAATCATGACACATTACATCACATTTACATTAAATATTGATAAAAATCCTCCGACGCATTTTCATCGCCTTTTAATTCAGACAAAAAACCGCCACGCATTCCATCAATATTTACACACCTTACAATGTAATTAGAGCAAAATTACACGTATTCCAACATCCCCCGCAATGCAACCACGAACCAAACCATCGATATTTACACGGCTCACGATGTAATTACGACCAATCACACGCGTTTAATCAATATTTACACCGTTTACAATGTAACTATGACGTATGAGAGACGGCATTCTCCACAAAAAAAAAAAAAAAAAATCAAAAAAACTCAAATCTACGACATATTGTATCATATTTAGTTAGTGTTACGTTAATTACAACGACATATTACATTTGTTATTATTCCAAACCTTCCGAGGGGTGCGCTTACAATTCGAGACATCCGGTATTCGAACTAATATACCGTGGTGAGGGATGTAAAGCTGAGGATGCGTCGACATGGTCCCCGCTCCCGAAGTGGCCGGCATCATCGACGAGTGCGGCATGAGGACCGTGGGGCCCGGCGCGTGCATCTGACCTTGGAAAGTGGGTCCACCCGGCGGATGTCCGTGTCCTTGCTGAATCAAAACCAGGCCGGGCTGGGGCCCCTGGGGCCCCGCGTAGCCGCCCGGCCCGCCCGAAGCGGCCCCCGGATGCTGGTGGCCGGCCTGGCCCATGTGGGGCCCGCCGTGCGACGAGTTGGACGCGTGCGCGTTGTGGTGTTGCATGTGTGGGTTGTGCGAGAGGGGCCCGCCCTGGCCGGCGGGGCCCGGGTGCATCGTCTGTGGCAGGTTGGGCGTGTGGGGGCTCGGCTGGAGGGAGGGCGGCTGGCCGAGCTGCGACGGGTGCGGCGCCTGTTGGTAGACCATGGTCGGCTGCGAGCCGCCGACGCTCGACGGGGGGGTCTGCGTGGGCGGGGGCCCGCCGTGCGACGGGGGCGGTTGGTGAACGGGGCTCGGGTTGGGGTGCACGCCGCCGCCGCCGCCGCCACCGCCGGGCATCTGGGGCCCTTGTGGGGTCTGCGGGTTGGAATGAGGGGGTCCGGTTTGCATTTGGTTGGCCGGGTGATGAGGGTTGGGGCCTCCCATGTTAGGATTTAGAGGTCCGGTCTGGTGGGGCGAAACTGCAATTGGACAATGCGGATCATTGGTAAGGATTACAAATTGGAAATTGGTTTTTTTTTTTTGGAAAAATGTGGAAATCAATGAGTGGCAACTGAATTGGGAATGGAGCCTTTTTAAATGATTAAATATTAACGTTTTCTCAAAATTTACCGGCTTTTGTCTAAAATTCAAGCGTATTTTGTCTGAAATTAAAGCAAATTTTATTTAAAATTCAGAGCAAATTTCGTCTAAAATTCGAGCAAATTTCGTCTAAAATTCGAGCAAATTTCGTGTAAAATTCGAGTAAATTTCGTCTAAAAATCGAGCAAATTTCGTCTAAAATTCGAGCAAATTTCGTGTAAAATTCGAGTAAATTTCGTCTAAAAATCGAGTAAATTTCGTCTAAAATTCGAGCAAATTTCGTGTAAAATTCGAGTAAATTTCGTGTAAAATTCGAGTAAATTTCGTCTAAAAATCGAGTAAATTTCGTCTAGAATTCGAGTAAATTTCGTCTAAAATTCGAGTAAATTTCGTCTAAAAATCGAGTAAATTTCGTCTAAAAATCGAGTAAATTTCGTCTAGAATTCGAGTAAATTTTATCTAAAATTCGAGTAAATTTTGTCTAAAATTCAACCAAATTTTGGGTAAAATTCAACCAAATTTTGTCGAAAATCCAAGCAAATTTCGCCTAAAACCCACCCAAATTTCGCCTTAAACCCCCCCAACTTCCCCAGCAACCACCCGAATCAACTCCAATTCAGTCACCACGCACAAAACAAAACAAACGCAACCAACCAAATATCTGATGTTGACTATCACCATACGACGCCCCGTGAGAGGTTGACACCATAGTCGACACCATCGGTTGCGGCCCAACCATCCTATGCACCAACGAATACAGCTGCAAAAACAAAACCAAAACCAAACTCAACCAAAACCAAACCCAAAACCACCTCCACCACCAAACCTACGTGAGGATACGGCAACGGCGGCTGCCCGTGATTAGTCATCAAGCCCTGGTGCGGCGGATACTGGACAGTGATGTGATGCGGGTGCCCCGGGATGGACGCCGGAGCCAGCAACGGCTGCCCCGTAGCAGCAGCCACTTGAGAAAACTCATGTCGCTGCTGATGCATGTTGGGCGCCATCGCTTTCCTCATTCGCGGTGCTTGTTGCATAGTTGCTGCCGGGTTGAACGGCGAATTGAGCGAAACGCTCACGGGGGCTGGCATCATGTACGGCGGTTGCACGGCGAACACCGGCTGCGTCGGCATGATTGACATTTGTTGAGTCATCACGTTCGTGCTGGGCGTGTGGGGTCGTGGAGGAGTGGGCGTCTGAGTGCTCGGGCTTCTCTGAAATGTCAAAAATTAATTATTTGAAGGGAAAAAAAAGGCGTTTCGAGGCTTACTGGAGTAAATGTCTTGGCGTTTGGGTTTAAAACGAATTCTTTAGCGTTCGGATTTAGGGTTGACTTCTTTAAGACGCTGTTGGAAGTTTAAAAATTAAATTTTAAATTAAATTTTGATTTTTTTTGAATTTTTTTGAATTTTTTTTTACTTTGCGACTTTGTCAGCTTCGGTTTCGTTTTTCTCTTTTGTTTCAATCAAATCAGCTTTGCTGCAATCATTATCAGATTCTTGTAACTGCAAGACCACGAGAAATGTTTTATTTTAATCAAATTGATTAGAAATCGAAGAAAAACAACAAAAAATACCTTAATATAAGAACTAAATTGTTTCATTTCAGCTATTTCTTCGTCTCGTTCTGCTAAATTAATCCAAACATTTCACAATAACAATATTATTCCTCTTAAACAAAAACACGAAAAAAAGCGAAACAAACAAAATTCCTATTTACGTTTGGGGTTTAAATTTTTCCTATCTAACTTGCTACTTATATGTGGTTGATGCAATGGTTCCGTTACAGAGCTAACTTTCTTCACTTGGTCGTTTTCCACGTTTAAAATCGCTTTCTTCTCCTCTTTCTCTGCAAAAAAAACAACAAAAACGATAAAAACAACGAAATAAACCAACAAAATCGAATAAAAACGACAAAATCAATCGAAAATCAAACAAAATCAATCGAAAATCAAACAAAATCAATCGAAAATTAATCAAAATCAATCGAAAATCGAATAAAAACGAAAAAATCAATCAAAAATCGAATAAAAACGAAAAAATTAATCGAAAATCGAATAAAAACGAAAAAAATCAATCGAAAATCGAATAAAAACGAAAAAATTAATCGAAAATCAATCGAAAATCGAAATTTTGGGTATTTGGCGGTCACCTCCGTTCATTTTCACGTCCATCGTGTCGG
>JAQIXU010000791.1:0-24922 GCA_034701245.1 Strigamia transsilvanica | reverse complement strand
ATCTGTCTGCAGTGCGGTACGCGAGTGCGAATTAATTGATCGGGAGCTGCGAATAATTAAATGCAAATTTTTTTTAGATTTATGCTTAAACTGGAGAGTTTTACCGTTTTCGTCGAGCCACGTAGGGAAAGTGTTCCCGGACACTTGGGTGTGTTCGCTGAACCCCGACGCCAGTAGAAACAAATGCGTCAGCACCGAAGAAAGACTGGTTGTGCCGGAAGGGAAGTTTCAACGGGTTGAAAAATCCAAAGAGGAAAGAGATGCCGACGCGGCCGAAGCCATTAAGCGAATCGAGGAGAAAAGAATCAAACAGTTTCAACGAGAAGTGGTGACGTCGTCGAGATCGGCTAAAAATATTATGGAAGAAGTGGCTCAGAGGAAGGTGGAACCGCAGAGGAAACGGGCCCAGGTGTCCGAGGAACCTTTGTCCGCGAAAAGAAAGGTATTTTTCGTGGAAATTCAATTATTTTGATTGTTTTTGTTAAAGATTTGTTTTATTTTTTAGCGAATTAATAACAGTCGAACGTCGACGGAATCGAATTGCAACGACGACGTCCATTATGATTACGTGCCGTCTCGGAGGTCACGCAAACACGTGACTAGGTCGTCTTGGGAAAGTCCGGCGGCGGATAGTAATAACAGTTCCGAAGCGAATGCGACCGCCATTGATGATTGGTGGCCTGAATTGGGTGGATCGGAGTTGGAAATGCCGACGAAAAGTATTTGTTTTGTTTTGTTGGTGGTTTTAGTTTGGTTATTGATTGGTTTTGATTTTAGTTGAGGTGGGGTCGCGAGTGGAGGTTGACGTTCGGAACAGATGGTATGTAGGGACGGCGTTGAGGCGAACCGGTCCGGATCTTCTCGTTCGATTGGATAAGTTGCCGTTTGCTAAATACGAGAAGAGGTTTGTTTTGTTTTGCGGTTATGTTTTTTTTGTGTGTGTTTTTAATTTTTTATTTGTTTTTGTAGGATATCGCCGAATAGTGAGAAAATAAGATTAGCTGTGGTAAATATGAGGATTTTTTTTTAATTTTTGGTGATTTAATTACAAAAAGACTCATCATTAGTCACAACCATCTATTAAGGTGCAACAAGAAATGCCATCGAGTTCGACAGCCTGCGGTGTGCCAAATCACAATTCGGATGAAATTTTGGAAGATTTGAGTCGTGGTTACAAGTACGAGATTTTTTTTTTAGTTTTTATATTATTTTTATATTATTTTTATATTTTTTTAAATTTTTATTTTAGGACATGTTTGCATTATTTTATGCCACCGAATTGGGAAATGACAAAAGAAAAGATTCAGAATTTGGGAGTGGATGATTTGTTATCGTTCCCATTGGATGATTTTTTCAGTAAATACGAAGATGGATTACGAAACGTTAGAATAATTATTTTTTTTTAAAACGAAAATCGATTTAATTTAAAATTTTTCTTGTTTGTAGCTCATAGCTGGTTTTCAAGACAAGGCCGAAGCTAAGAGCCTAGAAGCCGAGACAGCGACGAAAACCGCCGAGGAAGCGAGTTCTAAACTTAATCACACCAACCGTCTTATTGCACGTTTATTGAACTCTATTCACGACGTAATAACACTTTTTTAGTTTTAAAATTTCCTTTTTTAATTACAAATATTTTATTTTTTAAATTTCTTTTCTAGGAATGCAACTTGGATCCGGAAACTGACAGCGACAAAGTGGACGAGTTACTTCAAGCGTGCGTCGCTCAAGCTGAAATGCCATCGGGCCAGATGGACCAAGTAACAACCAGTTGCTTATAAATTTAAAACACATTTCTTTGTTTTTGATACCTTTTTTTATCGTAATTCACATTCTACAACAATCAGACCTTCAATTCCCCCCTAAAACCCGTCACCTGACGACCCATTCCCACCAAATCCATCACCTCATCTTCATTTATCTATCGAATTCGATAAAAATTGCAAAAACAATTCAATCCTGTCCCCATTTCAGCCCATAATTGTAATTACACAAATTATTTGTTCAATACACACGACCATTTAATGAAAGAACTCGAATTGTATCGTGCGCAGCTCTTTCGCTAGTGAATTTTGTAAGTCGGTGTTATTTATAATCATTAATAAACATTTTTCCTTTTTTCTTTTATGTGTGGGGTCTTGAGTGTGGGTGTGAGTACTTAGAGGGGAGTGCATCCCGGGGGATGAGACCGGCGCCGATGCGCGCGCCAGACTGGCTTGACCATTGTCCACTTGGAAGCAAAACTGGTCAGAACTGGCGAAATGGGGGTTGACTTTGTCAATTACCCCTTTATCTTTTGCACATGTGAAAACGAGGCCATTCTCTTAATAAGGCTGGCGCCATCTCACCGGTGGGTCTCCCAACACCAAAATGGTCATCACGTGCGCAAAAATTTGCATATTTTCACCTCCAAACACGCTAATTAATGATTTCCGGTATAAATTCGACGTTAGAACGGTCGGAAACGCTTAGAATAGGGTTTGCGCGTTTGTTTTCCGCACGACTGTTGACACCTTTGCTGATGGGTGAGATAAGAGAAGGCGCCTCGAGTCGAGGGGGGTGACCAGACAAGGGACGGGGAGTGTTGGCCGCCCCCGCGTCGCCTACCGTGGACAGAAGCGGCGAGTTGAAAGGACACTTAGACGCCACTCTACATGCCCCCTGGCCTTCTCTTGACCATGACCAAACCCATATTGCTTGTGTTTGAAAACCCCCAATGCTCATTCGCGTACTCGCTGCCGACATGTTCCCGTCTCTCGCTACTCATCTTCTACCGCAAAGTGTGCCGTCCTGCCGGTGCGGCTCGTGTTGCTTGGCAACGAGAGTTTCGGCCGTTTCGGCCGGTTTGGACAATGTTGACCTGTGGAGGGAGTTCGAACAACTCGGAACCGAGATGGTCATAACGAAACTTGGGAGGTTTGTGGAGGTTTTGGTGGTTTTTTTTGGGTTTTGGTTGATTTTTGGTTGTTTTTGTGGTTTTTTTAGGAGGCTTTTTCCGGCTCTGAAAGTGAAGTTGCGCGGGCTGGATCCAGATGCGAGGTACTGGGTGTGGATCGATGTGGTACCGTTGGATTCGGTGCGGTATAAATTTGTTAACGCGAGTTGGGTGGCGGTGGCCGGTGCGGAAGTTCACTCGCCCACGCGGCATGTGCACTGCGAGAGACCGCAGTTGGGGAAGGAGTTGATGAAGGAGTCTGTCATGTTTCAGAATTTGAAATTGACCAATCAAAGGGAAGCGAAAGAATCGAATCAGGTATAAAAATATAAAAATAAATAATTTTTTTAAACTTAAAATTAAAAAAAATAATTTTTTGTTTAGATTATTCTTAATTCGATGCATAAATATCTGCCTCGGATCCACGTGACACCTGTGGACGCGCCAGAATGTAATTTAACCTTCACTTTCCCCGAGACTGCTTTTATGGCCGTCACAGCCTACCAGAATAAAAATGTAAATTTATTCGCTTATTGTTAATTGGAGAAAGGAAATAATAATTATTTTTATTATTAATTAGATCGTGCGGCTCAAGATTAATAATAATCCATACGCGAAAGGGTTCAGAGACTCCAAGGAGTGTTTCGAAACGAGGTAATTAATTAGTTCGAAATGTTTTTAAAAAAAAATTTTTATTCTAATTTCGTTTAATTTTTTAGGAGTAAAAAGCGAGTGGCAGATGACGACGATGATTCGGAGTTGGAAGAACGAGAAAACAAACGAATCCGGGAGTTGCCGGTCTGGAAAAAACCAGAATCGTATCAATTCCCCGTGACAAATTGTCGTCACCCAAGTTTTACAACACCCACGTGGTCGTGGCAACGTGAAACTCTGTTGCAACCGTCACGATACTCCTTTCCTCTTCCATTTTTTAATGCATGGCCTTGTTACGACCCCCTTAATTGCCTCACTTGCAATTTAATGACCAGGTAACCATAGCAATAATAGATTTTCTTAATTCCTCTGGTCAAATAAGTGCAATATTTTTTATTAAACGAGAATAAATAATTTTGTTAATAGTTTTTTAAGATGAAGGGAAATTATATTTAATTACAAAAGAAAAAAAAATAATAATAACAACAACAATTACAAATGATTGCATTTGAAAACAGTATTTTTCACACACGTCATACACAACATGGAAAAAAATAATAACTGTCGATTAAATAGACCTTAGATCGAGAACAACAGAAATCTACACCTAGTTACCGATTATAGCAAATTCGAGATAAAATGGAAGAAAAATTGTGCAATTTGTGGACAAATATTGACACGTTTTAATAAGAGTTACACATGCGAAAATGGCGGCGTGCCAAGAAGAAAGAAGAAAAATTCAGTGCACCTAAAAAGTATTGCTACGTTTCTATTATGCTGTTTAACTTGTTTTTTAAAATTCGATGGCACTGCCACCAGTTTGGCACAGGAGGATCTAATACTGAAACCACCTTTGCCGGCCCGTTATGGACGTTTTAAGTAATTTTTTTTATGACTATAATGTCGTACAAATTCGTTAGTAACATGCACTGCATGTATCAATGTCTGAATTTACAAACAAATTTGCCAAACAACGAAAAATACTTCTGTTAGACAGCATAAATTTCTGTACAGCTTTGAAGGAAGGACCCGTTATTTCGTTAATTGAACGACTAAATATGAAATTATTATTGTTTTTTTGTTTTTTTCGGATACAAGATTTCTAAATATACATACAATGTTTATCAACACACACCATTTTGAACTTTACAGTAAACATTATTACAAATCAGCTCGATTTTCATTTATCTTTCTTTTTTTCCCTTCGTTCGTTGTTAAGTACAGAAGTTCGAGCTTGATTTCGCCCATCAATCACAATTTTTTTTAATTATTAATTTTTATTACTTTTTTTTTATATTTTTTGTTATTACGAGAAAAATATTAAATGGAGGACGTTATTATTAGAATGAAAATTGGCAATTTGAATTCCATTCTTGACAGAACAAAACAAATCAAAGCTCAAGATGGAAGCTGACGTGTTTCGAAATGGAATGCCAACAGCATTACCGCTAAATAAAAGAAAAATAACAACAATAATACTTCGATTAAAATCTTGCCGTGAAATTTCGAGTAGCACACCGGAAAGGGCCGTCACTGGCACATCATAGAGTGCTGGTCGAGCGACAGACGTTTCTTCAGCTCCACGGTCTCTGTAAAGATGTGTTCCTTTAATTTCTCTTTGGGCAAATCATCCAACTCCATTTCAAACGTGAACGGTTCTTCAGCGACCGGCTACAATGTCCCAAAAACGTTAAATCCATCCATTTTATCAATTAAATCTCGTATTACCTCATCAGCTGGGTCGTAATATTGTTCTAAATACGGATGAGCTAAGGATTCCTCGACTGTGATTCGTTTGTGCGGATTAAATGTCAACATTTTATCCAATAAATCCAAAGCTGAAAAAGTAATTAAAGTTTTATACGATTTATTTATTTTTTAATTAATAATTTTATATACCTTTAGCATCGGCATTTGGATACAACTTGTTCCACAGCATCTTCGATTTATGGGGCAGTGACTGCAAGTAACTACGTGCTTTTTCATTGATGATAGACTGGAGATCCTCTTGGGACGGTGTGCCCAACACCCCCAAGATATGATTCAGTTGATCCAAGTAATGTTTGCCGGGGAAAATCGGGCGATTGGAAATCATTTCCGCCAGAATACAACCCACGGACCAAACATCGACTAAAGAAAACAGATAAGAAATTTGATTTTTATTCCAAAATAATTGAAATTTTCACTTGATTTGGTGTAGCCCTTCGAATTCAGCATAATTTCCGGTGCCCTGTACCACCGGGTGGCCACGTATTCGGTTAGAAATCCGGTGTGGTCGTGATCGGGATCCGCCACTCGAGCCAAACCGAAATCGCAAATCTGCAAAAGAAAAATAAGAAAAATTTTTTAATTTTTAATTTAAATTTTAATTCAATATTACCTTTAAATCACACGTAGTATTTAGTAGTAAATTGCTAGGTTTGAGGTCCCGGTGAAGTACATTGGCTGAATGAATGTATTTTAAACCACGAAGAATTTGGTAGAGAAAGTAACACACGTGATCGTTACTCAATTTTTGCGTTTTCAACAGTTTATATAAATCAGTTTCCATTAAACACTGCACAATGTACCTGCGAAACAAAACAAAAAAACAAAATGGTGTTTATTATTGTTTTCAAAGTGAAATCACACCGGAAATTGGGGTGTTGAGATAATAACGGAAATTAGGTTACATACACATCTTTCATTTGATCTATTGTAGGCGCCCTGATAATATCTCTTATATCGATGATCTAGTGAAAAATAAATCGTATAAATTTATAATTCATTTAAATTTTTAAGAAAAAACAATTTTTTTGGTTTATTTTTTTGAAATTTTACATTTTCGTGTTTAAACCGCGTTAAAATTTTGATTTCCCTCAAAGTCCTTTGACAATAGGTTTGGTGCTCGAACGGAGAAATCTTTTTGATTGCCACTTTAGTTTTGGTTACGTTATCGTAGGCCGATCTGCAAATACAAATGGAAAAGAAAAAAAAAATATTAAAGAGCAGGAAACAAAAGACGCCGCTTTTTGCAGGTGGTTGAGAGTTGCGAGCGATTCTGTGAGTTTTTCGTCAATTTGTCATGCAGCGGGCATTTAATTGAATGCAACTAATCGCGCAAAGTTGGTATGCAGCGATAATCGTTCGTTTGAAGTGATCGATCGAGGTTAAGTTTGTTTTTCCGACGTGCTCTTTAAATGCCAAGGTGCAAATATGCAAACTGTTGAACATGGCTGATGCTAAGAAGCCGCACTTTGATTTTGCTCGCGCTTTTTGCGGGGAAAATGAAAAAATGGAAAAAAATTATTTTTCTTACACAACCATTCCGTAAGCACCTTCTCCGATGTACGCAAGATTGGTGTATTGAGGCCCTACTTCGAAAACTTGACCCCGCACCACCTCGGTAACTCGTTCGCTATTATCTGGCATCGCCATTTTGGATAGAAATTTGTCATTGGATGGGAGAGTCTGACACGTGATGGACATTGATCGCATGCGGTATCGCACTTCTGCAGCGCGGGGAATTTGAAAGTGATTTTTATTTAGCAAACACTAACTCCTTTGATAAAGCAGGAACTTGAGATAGGGAATGATTAGTTTATGTGCACAACGGGAGATAAGATAATGTTATTTTTCGTACAATACATTTCTAAATTGCAGTAATTATTTTTAATTTTTAATTTTTTTTTTACTTGATGTTTTTGAAGAAAAAAATAATTATAATTGACTAATTTATGTTTTTTGTTATGTTTTTGTTATGTTTTTGTTATGTTTTTGTTATGTTTTTCTAATGTTTTTCTAATGTTTTTATCATGGACTTTGGCGCAAGATTAAATAATCAACAGATTGATGATCATCTGGAAATAAAACAAAAATCTTAAGCCACAAGTCAAAGTTAAATCTACTTTCTCGTTATTTATAAACAAGTTATCTTGAATTATCGAATAAATTAAGTGCTAACTGTTTCTTCAGCAATTTTTGAACCGGTTTTTACTTTTTATTATCACAAGATAAGCAACAAAAAAATTAAATTTTAAACAAAAAAATTAAAACATATTTTATTTTTCAGCAAGTGAGAAACAAATTAATAAAATCATTGCAATTAGTTTCCCAGTAAATAATTCACAAACAGTTCTGTTCTTCCACGAACACAAACCCATAAACAACATTACGAGTGATTAAAGACGAGCTGTAAATCGTACGGTGCTGCCAACTGGCGACTGAATCTCCAACGTCCTGCAACGCAGAGAACACAATTCTGCTATGACAACCTGACTTTTGACTCATTTTAACCCATTTCCCGACCCGATGCTTAATGTCAGAGCCAAACTAAAGCAAAAACATTAATTTAAAAACACCCGGATAGCGCGTCGTGACGTCGTGGCACCGATAGTGGTAAAAGACGCAACGGATTCAGGGACTTTGGTAGGAGCCAACAGCTGGTTTCCTGTTTTGATTCGCTTAGGCCTAAAAATCTTCGTGAGGGCGCATTGCAGTCAACGAGGTAATTTTTATTCCACGCGCTGCTCGAACTCGATTGACACGGTAAAAAATGCACTTTTAACCGTTGATTTCCATGCACCTAGTTTGCACTAAGACGCAATAGCCCCAAAATTGATGTTAAATGTTGTTGCGTGCGGTAATTTGAGCCTGGTGAATATTTTTCGACGTTATGTCATGGCATTTAGCTGGAGCGGCGTAAATCTTTGTTTTGTTTTCGCAGTCAATTGCGACAGATTCAAACTGTTTTGACTGCAGGGATTGATACGGAGCGCGGCCTCGCTTAATCCCTTGTTTATTTATTCCGCGGGTCAAAGTGTCGAAATTAATGATAACATCGATGTTTTTCCGATAACGAGTTTACGCGATTAATTCTCGGTTTTTCTTTTTTCTTTTTTTATTATTTTTTTTTTTCACGCGGGAATTAAATTTCCGTTTCTTTGTCGTTTACTGCCCGATGACTCAATTTCGACTCATTCGCGCCATATCCTTTGTCTTTGTTTTTTGGAAGAAATGACTCACCTAGTCTCCCTTAAATTTAAAACTAACATCTTTGGAAATTGAGTGTACATTCATTAATTTATATCGTGACGATTTCCTTCTAGGAAGCTCGAAATAGGCGGCCATTAGGAATAACAATAAAAATAGGATGGAAAAATCAATTTAAATGAATTTTAAATCATTTTCCCGTATTATTTAATACATTTCACGTAATAATATGATTTTTTGTGTTGATTTTTAAAGGGAAATACAAAAATAAATTTAAAAAAACGAAGTGACATTGAAGTAAACTTGATTTTTTTTTTTTAAATTTTTTTAAATTTTTTTATTTTTTATTTAAAACCTGCTAATTTTTTTTATATTTATATTTATTTTTATAGCTGAGGAACCAGGCGGATTATGTTCACGTTTTATTTCGCTCCTCGACAGGTAAGAAACCACACAAATAAACATTCAAATAAAACGAACCGACGCGTGACATTAAACTTTCGGCCTACTTGGATACATTTAACGGATCCATTCACTTATTATTTCGTTGTCAAATGCTATCAGTTCGAACAACACGCCACACAATGAAAATATATTTATTGCATCGGTTCCTCGTGGTGTTTTGTTTTTGTATTTAGTCCCGAAGTTTGCCGCCGTCCGGCGCTGCCACGCAATTGGCCCAATGCCAGTCGTGAAGGCCAATAGCCGCCCGCCCTTTCTCCCAACGTGTTTTATATACTGCTGTTTTCTGGAGGTGTAGAGACAAGCAAAACAACGTGCTCTTCCTCTATCCACTTCGATTTTTATATTCAACAACAACGAGCCATATTTTTTTATTTTTTTATTTTATTTTTTTAAGTTGCTGTTGCAAATATACGGAAGAATTTTCTTTTTTCTATTTTCTTACAAAGGAAACGCGAAGCAGCTGGCGGATCTTCGCTTGAGCACGCAATTGGCTCGATCGGAACAGGTGAATTGAAAGTTTTTATTTTCTATTTAATATTTTCGATTTTTAGTGTTCGTTTGCATTGTTCTTTTGTGTTTGATGGAGCCGAATTTGAATACGAAGTGGGGGATGTGTAAAATGAGAGTTTGAGTTAGTGATTTGTGCGAATGACGAAAATCTTTTGTTCTGCAGCCGAAATGTGATCGCGTTGGGGGCCAGCCACGTTTCCTTTTTCTCGGAACTGCGCATGCGTGAGTCTGGTTTGTGCTTTGCTTTGTTTACGTTCGACTGTTATACGCTCGTTGAGTCGAACTACGTTCTTCGCGCAGGAAACGGGTGTTTGACGATGCGTTTTTGCGAGTTTTGACGACGAAAAGAAAGGTAAAATAGTTTATGGTGGGTGAATCGCTGCGTTTGGAGGTGGGATCGGGAACGAACGGGGGGAAATTGCGTCTGAAAGTTGCGCGATGAAGAAATCAACAGCCGCCATCTTTGTTGTTGTGATCAGCTGATTGCGATATTGATCAGTAGGTTGAAGGACTTAACTGGATTGTGGCGAGGACGAGACGGGTGAGAGATAAAAAGGCGCAAAAACATCGTAAATCTCGGTGTTTATTTGCTGTTTAATAAATTTTAACAAAAAAAAAATTTAATATTTTTTTTTTTATTACTAAAAATTTAAATTTAAAAAAAATTGATTATTTGGGAAAATGACCATTCGATGGTTCGAAATGGCCATTGCACTCCACTTTTCCAGCCACCTGCAAAATACTCACGGTCAAGGCCGTTCATTTTACAGTATGCGCATGCGCACTCGTAAAAAGCGATCGATTTAGTTAAATTTGCTATCCATTCTTCGATCTGCTTCTAATGAGCAAGTTTCGATCTTTGATTACAGTGCACGCAAACCTAAATAAATATATTTTTTTCTTAATATTTATATTGAATGTTATTTCTCGAACACTTAAATAAACACTTAAAATGGCGCCGTTGTCTAGGAGATGGGGAGTCAACGGCCGAGAAAGCGTGAAAAGTGTAGGCGGATGCGATTGGTGTATTCTTTATGAGTAACACTTTGTAAGCAGAAAGCGCAATTATGTTTAGGATGTAAAAAATAAATGAGTTCAATTAAGTGGAAGGGTGAACGAATTTGGTGCGTAATTAACTAGTAATTTAATGGTTACGTCGAACCTTAGATGCAATTATTGTTGCGAGTGCGGACTGTATATGGGATTTCGTGACAAGGACGAGTGAGTTTTTTTTATTTTTTTGTTTTTTTTTAAATGTATTTAAAGTTGTTTTATTTTTATTTAATTTTTATAAAGATTGAAATGAAGTAGTGTGTTTGAATGTTCGAAGGACGAGGCGATTTACTTCCTTGTTTGGGATTTGGTGGCCTTGTTGGTTGTTCATGTAATTTTATTTGGTGTAAAAACTGTCCTTGGTTTGTAGCTCGCGTTTTAGTTGTTGAAAAATGCAGAGAGTGAGTGACAAGTTGGGTCAAGGAACGTTTTGGGGGAGTGGGATTGGCAGGAAAAGTGGATGGGAAAAGGGACAAGGGAAAAGGGATAAATAGTAAAATTTTTGGTCAAGGGAATCAATTTTTACTTCAAAAAGTCAATTTTTATCTTTAAAAAAAGTCAATTTTTACCTCAAAAAGTCACTTTTTACCCAAAAAAGGTAAATTTTTACCTCAAAAAGTCACTTTTTACCCAAAAAAAGGTAAATTTTTACCTCAAAAAGTCACTTTTTACCCAAAAAAAGGTAAATTTTACTTTAAAAAGTCACTTTTTACCTAAAAAATTTAATTTTTACCTCTAAATATTCAATTTTTACCTCAATATTCAATTTTTACCCCAAAATATCCAATTTTTACACGAATTGTACAATTTTCGCTCGAGTTTTTCACTGTTTTCTGTCAAACTTTCCTTAAAAACTCTCCTAATTTAATTTGTTTACTTTCAGTGTCGTGTTTGAGGGTTGTTTAGTCGACAGCCCTTGAGATTATCCCAATCATTGGTCAGTGCCACTTGACCGTCACCGTGCCGTCGCCTCTATTGCGTGGGAGGGGGCGGAGGGCGTCGGCGCCCGTCGCCGGCAAGATGGTGAAGACGTTTCAAGCCTACCTGCCAAACTGCCATCGCAAGTACAGCTGCATCCACTGCAGAGCTCATCTGGCGAACCACGACGAACTCATTTCCAAGGTGATTGACAAACGATGACAAATTAACTTTCGCAAAAGTATGTTCGTGACCCCCAAAAACCAAATTTCAAACAAAAAAACAAAAAAAAAATTATTTTTTATTTCCAAAATAATTTTTAGCGGTAAATATGATATCTTGTCAATTCATGAATAACCCTTTACGAATTTCTTTGTTTAGTTTCGCAACTCGAGTTCGTTGGCTCTGTAAGGAGAATGGAGCCAAAGTGCACACTATTAGTCACTTAATAAATATATTAAGTGATTTCGTTCTTATCCTTTCTTTGACTGAGGGAATTGAATTTTCTTCTTTATTATTATTATTCATTTTAATACAATAATAATCGAGTGAATAATCAAAAAAAAAAAATATTTTTATTTTATTTATTGCATTGAATAAACATCATTGAACCGAATCACGCCATTCGTAATATATAGTAGAGATCCTTCCTGTATCTAACATCCTCTAGTCGTAAGATTTATGTGTTTATTCTCGCCACTCATTTTTGGCTTAGTTGCGCACAGGAATAAAGTTCTATTTTTGAACGCGTTGAAATTTGCCAAAAAATCACTCTTTAAGACGCTCCCGGTCAGGTGTTTGCGATAATATTTAAAAAATGTATTTTTGTTTATTTTCTAGTCGTTCCAAGGAAGTCAAGGACGCGCTTATCTCTTCAATTCGGTGTAAGTAAAAGACGAGACGTTTTGGCGATTTCGAGACGTCCCCTCGCACTTTTAGCCCCGTCTTTTTGGACGTTGATTGGCTGCTTGCCAGCCATTGTTTCCCCTATACGGCGGGTGAGTAAGTTGAAGGTCGCGTCCCTCGTGACACGGCATTCGGCGCCCGTTGTAAGGGTAGTGACCTCTGGAGGATCGATAAGTAATCAAAGGCTGTGATTGGGGATTGTTTCGGGACGTTTTTCGTTGGTTTTTATGGAATTATTTCGAAATTATGAATTTTTTGTGTGTAATAATTGGCGGGGAGCCAGCAAAACGAGTGTAGGAGGGGTCCGTTAGAAGTAGAACGCAAAAGGGGTGAATGATTGCTGCGAGCTGGGATGGTGGGCGCCACTTTGATTTTCGAAAACGAAATTTTAATTTTTTTGAAAAAATTTTTTTTTTTTTTTTAGAGTGAACGTTGGTTGTGGTCCGGCCGAAGAACGCGTTCTACTAACTGGTCTTCATGCCGTAGCTGACATTTATTGCGAGTGTTGCAAGACCACTTTGGGGTGGAAATATGTGCGTGAATATTTTATTTTGTGTTTTTTTTTTGGAATTTTTACTCGTAAAAGATTTCTGGCACATGACGCACGATTGTCTTGGTCGTGAATGTTTTATGAATGTTGGAAAAAAAGTGGGATTTGTTATTTATTTGTGTGTTTTTTTTTGTGTGTAGGAACACGCGTTTGAGTCGAGTCAGAAGTACAAAGAGGGCAAATACATAATCGAACTGGCGCACATGATCAAGGAGAACGGCTGGGACTGAAAGGACGGGCGCCACTGCAATCGTGGGCTGGGCAATCGGTCGTTGGCGTGTTTTGTTTCTTGATGCCGCCCACGTGCAGTGTGCAACTGCCCTCTGCCGTCTGAAATCAAACGAAACGACTCGTAAGGAAGCAGCAGTGGACGGTCAAAGAGCGATTGTCATTTCACAAATTTCTGGTTTGTTGTCTTGTGAGTTGGCGTTGCTTCTGTGGTTTGCCACTGCCTTGAAAAAAAAAAAATATTTTTTCTTATTTTTTTTTTTTTTTTTTTTTTTTTTTTAAAAAAAAAAAGAAAAAGGAAAAAGAAAAATTTTTTTTTTCTTGAAAAAATTAAAACGAAAAGAAAGGAAGAAAAAAGTTGATACTTTGGACTCCGGCGAGGATCAAAGTGTTTGGAAAACTGAAACACAAAATTTATTTTGCCTGGCTCCTTCGTTTTCGACTTCTCCTCGTGCTTTCACAGCTGCCTTTTTCATCTTGTCATTTGTGTGGGGAAACCCGGGGTTTCTGAAGCCCCGTGGAAGCTGGACTTTCGGCTGATTGCATATCACGTGGCCCCATCCCACCATTTTAACCAGTCTCGTTGTAATTTTCAAGAGCTGTGAGCCGGGATTTACTGAGTTGTACATAAAACACAACTTAAATATAATGTGATAACTTTCTTCCAACTGAGTTTAGTTGATTTTGTTTTTGTTTTTATCTGTTGAAGAAAGTGGCTTCGAATGTTTTTATTTTTAATTTTTTTTTTTTTATTTTTTTTTTTATTACGAAAGTAGATAAACGAGACTGTTATTTAGAGTTGAAACGAACATTTTTAAACTAGATTATTATTATTATTATTTCTTAATAATTATTTATTTATTTTGGTATAAGCTAAAAAATCTGGGTTGGACGCCATGTTGTTTATGCTTATGTTGCCTTGCCTTTTTTCTTCCCATTCTTCTCCATTATCAAGTTTGCCAGGGTGGGCCAAAAGTGTTGGTACATAGGTCACATTTCTACAAAGTGTTGTAAATTGTGGTCACCACTGTTTGTTGTCTGTGCTATTTTTTTTTATTTTTAATTAAAATTTTAAAAAATTTCAAAAATTAAAAAATAAAAATAAATTAAGAAAAACCTTTAATTTCAGCGACTGTTTGGGATTATTTGCTTTTTTTGTTATTTCGATTACTAAAAAGTTAAAATTTTTTTAATCGCAGGAAAAGTGAATTTGTTTTCGCTTTAAATATTTAAATATATATTTTTTCCTTCTGAAACAGTCGCTCAATCTGTTTTGTGATTTGCGTCCATCCAACATTGTAAATAGTTTTTTCTATCGTGGACTTTTATTTTATTTTTATTTTTATTTTTAAAAAAAAAAAAAAAAAAAATTCCCCCGTCTTTTATGATGTGACAAATGTAATTTGGATAGTTAATTGAAGTTCGTGTTTTCACTATTCACTCACTCTAAATCATACGTGAGTTTTAGTTCAAAATACTTTGATGAGCAAAATAATGCCTATAATAATGTGATGTGTATTTGTCTTATTTTATTTTATTTTATTTTTTAAAAAAATCACATAATTTGACCAATTTAACCTTTTGTTGTATAGATTTTTTTTAAAAAAAGTAATATTATATCATCCTTTTCGATCTCCCCATCCAAACAATTTGTTTTCCTTAAAAAAAAAAAGAAAAGAAAAAGAAAAATACTCGCCCGAGTCAAAGCCCCAAATCCCCTCCCTTTTTTCATTTCAATGTTGTGTTGTATATAGAAGTTATTTATTGCTTTTGTTTTCTACTCTGGTTATATCTATGGATATTTTTTTCACAATAAAGCATCCTACAATTCGTAAGGTTTAAAACACGACTTTTTATTAAATGTCATAAAACATTGCGATAAACCTAAGGGAAATCAACATCAGACCACACTGCTTCGACCTCGCTTTCCTCCAAATCAGCCTGAAAAAATCAACTAAATCAATATCAATTATTTAAAATATTTAATAACTACTTCGTTATCCGAGTCCGCCATGTCCTCGACTTCGATATCGTACGCATTATCCAGCGGGTCCGAGTGCTGTTCGACTCGCTGAAGCCCTTCAAGAGCCCGGCTGTTGTTCGGATCCAAACTAAAAAAAAAAATTAATTAAATAAAAATTTAAATTTAAAACATATTTAAAAAATCTTTTGTTTTACTTGAGCGCAGCGCTGTAGTGGTCGAGCGCTTTTTCAGGCTCGTTGGTTCGTACTAGGAAATCCCCGAGCATTTGATGCAAACGACAAGTGCTTTGGAGAGCCACTTGTTTGCGGAGTCTGCGAAATAGAAATCAAAATCAAACTCGATTGCGAGGCTAGGTAAAATTCAAACCGACAGTTCAATGCCCTTATCAAATTGTTTTTCTCTTTCGTAGATCTCGGCGAGTTGGTAAACAGCGTCGAGGTAAATTGGTTCCAGTTTCAGCGCTTTCTCGAGCACTGTTTTGGCTTTATCGACGGAAATTGGATCTTTGGCGAGCACTGATGCGTACAACTGCAAATTATTTCGCGGTTAAATAGCTTCTTATTTATTCAGTTTTACTTTTCTTACCACTAAAGCGCGTGAACTTTGACCAAGTTGTTTACATGCGCTACTGGCGTATGAAATGGAATCCCTAGTACGGTGAAGAGCGGTGTAGCAATCCACCAAACCTATAAAAACAACGTTAGGATATTTTTACTCGGAGATCTTTAGACGAAATACACCTTTGTGTCCTTCGAAACGGTACGGCGCGAGCCTCAAAACTTCACGAAAGTGTAGAGTAGCTTCTTGAACCTTTTTAAGGTCGAGTAAAATGTTGCCTTTGACTAGAAGCGCTTCAATGCAGCGTTGGTTGAGTGTGCACGCCTAGAAAATTTGATTTTTATAAGCGAAAAATGGATGGAAATGGAAATTAGAATTTTTACTTTCTGCGCGAAGTAAATGGCTCTGTTGTTTCGTTTGGTTGCGAACGACAAATGAGCAAAAACGACCCACGGTTCTGGATGTTGCTCCCACATCCACAACAGCGACGGTGCCAAACTACAATAAGTAAAAAAAATATATGTTAATGGTTGCACCGAATAACAAAAAATATTTTATGTTGTAAACAGCAATTTCAACTTTACACGGAAGAATGCAAATTCCATTACCTTTCCAACTCTTTTATTTTCTTTTCTTTGGCTAAAATGGAAGCCAAAATATCCATTCCTCTGTAATCGGAAGGATCCAGAGCGTGCGCCTAAATCGACAAATACTTTAATAAATCGTAATCGCCGTTTTAAATTAATTAATTTACTCGTTGTAAAACAGCCATTGCGTTTCTGTGCTCGCCGTTGTAGTGACACGCTTCACCCAAACAAACCAACACGTCGATATTATCGTGCAGAGACGACCGATTATCTAACTGACGAAAAAGCGTCGCGGCTTGACTGAATTCGCGGGAGTGCATGTGCGAATGCGCTTTCACCCACGTTGTAAGCCTAAAAAAATATATAAAAATCAACAAAACATTAAAAATGACCATTTCCTAGAAATACCATTCGGAATTAGGAATGCTGCTGGTTGCAGAGAGCATTAGAGACGCTACTTCAGCTCCTTTAACTCCCAGAGACAACAATCCTTGAGCAGCTTCGAGAGCAAGTGGACATTCCCTGTATATTTACACATAAAAATAAATTTCGTATCGAATTTTACGAATTTTTATTAATTTTTATTTCTGACTTGAGCACTTCTTTATATCCAGTAATGGCCGACCGCTCCATTCCAACTTGTTGACAAGCTTTTGCTAGTGCCATATTCACGCGCGCTGTTCGTTGTTTACCGGGAATACTCTCCAGCTATTACGAAAAAATGTAGTCAAAATGGCGGAATAATTGTGTGGTTAATTACCGCGGTAATCGCTAAGGAGAATTGCTTCATTTGGCAGTTGCACATTGCGATTTGGTATTTGATGTCAATTTCCGATGTCATTTCTTGCAGCTGGGAATATCCACTCGCTGGTTTCCCTTTATTTTTCATGATACTCTTCTTTAATTGTAGAGCTCTCTTGTAGATAGTCTGCGGAGATATTGAAATGTTAATTTTTAATTTTTAAAAAATTTATTATTTCGATTTTAACCTCGGCTTTCTTGTGGTCCTGCATGTGGAACAGGGATTCGGCGTAATACACCAGGATTTGAAATTTATGCGGCAAGATGAGTAATTCGTTCTGATTATGTTCCGTTACGGAAAGAAGTAAGGGCACCTGAAAGTAATAACGGTAATTTAAGCATCGGAGTTGCTCGTAAAATGTAAATAGATTTTTTCTTTCTAACCAAGCTGATCACATTGGAATGGAGTCCAGCGTCGTACAATGATTTCACATTATCAAATACACCCATTTCAGATCTAAATTATTAATGAAAGGAGTAAAATATGAAAGAGGATTTTCTTTTCTCAAGAACAGCTCAACAAACGTGAGGGTTTACGATTCAGCGTTTAATCAAAATACTATTAAAGAATGGCTGCCATTGGACGAACGACGAAACTTCTGCGTTATGACGTCTGAACTTTTACGAAAAAGATTCTGCTTTTTCTTTATAGATGGCAGGGTGTTGTTTCCGGTTGGAAAAACTATGTTTTGGCAAATATTGCGTGGTGTTTGACGAAGAAGATGGAGAATATTAATGGCAGTATTTATTTTAAACAAATTGCAACGATTGCCGGGGTGGTAACGGGACTCGCGTGCGGCACCGTACTCGGATGGATCCTCCGTTCGAGATACGCCGCAATGCGCGCATCACGTTTGAAAACATTTAATTCCATCACGAACACAAATACAAATTCGCCGGAACCGCCCGCTGAAGTATAATCGCAAACATTTATCATATTTATTTCAATAATCTAACATTTCTTACTATATTTTTACAGCCACTCACAGCAGCCAGCGATGACGCCGAATACAAACTCATTTTAGTCGTGCGCAAAGATTTGAATTTAGGGAAAGGAAAAGCGGCAGCTCAAGTACAGTTTTTGTCGAGAAAAATGATAAACAAGAAAGATTTATTTATTTATATTTGATTTTAGTGCTGCCACGCAACGGCGGATGTTATTAAAAAATTAATATTCAAAAATCCAGCGATGCTAATGAAATGGGAAGACTGCGGTCAGCCGAAAATCGTCGTGAAAGCGGACGATGAACAACAACTGTGAGCGATGATCGCATTTACGAAAATTGACGATATTCTAATGCAAAAATGCAATATTCATATTAGCCTCCAACTAGAAAAAGAAGCGCGAAAAGAAGGGCTCGTAACGAGTTTAATTCGCGACGCAGGACGAACACAAATTGCGAGTGGCACAAGGACAGTTTTAGGAGTTGGACCTGGTAAATTTCATTTGTTTTTCCGCCCAAGAATTAATTTCTAATAAATATATTCTAATCAGGTCCTATTAGTGTTGTCGACAAAGTCACTGGACATCTTAAGCTGTATTAATAATGAAAGAAAATGTCACATTTCGTTTTGTAAACCATTTTTTCATCATTGTTAATTAAAGTAGAATGAAATAATTTGCGCAGTGGAAATTACTAAAACACTAGAAAATGTAAACAAAGATTTTCTTTTGTGCAGCGCCACTGGTGCTAGTTGTTCGTATTAAGTCGCGCTTGTGCAATGACAGCGCTGCGGTTCATGGACGTGAGATTGATGCCGCTGAGTTGATGGGTGGTAGTCATTCGGAAAAGCGCATTGAATCCGGCAAGATAAAACGAAAGAAAAATGCTAAAGAAAGCTCCGATCGCCACAAGCGAAAAGGAACATCTTTACAAAACGCTGTAGTATCGAGCCAGAAAAATTCGGTACGTATTTATCGGCCGGAACTAGCGTCACAAGCTGAATGGGTATGTTGGGAACTGATTTGTAGAAAAGGCTTAAAAAAAAAAAAAAACGCCAAACCATTTCCCCATGATGTGGCATTTTTACTCGCACACAACGCACGGCGTGGCCACAGCCGGTTTGATCCAACGATCCATCGAATAAGCCGCAACGAGTAAACACGGGGCAGGTAAACTAATTAATCGAGCGACAAAGATGAATTTCGAGGTCGGGTGATATGTTTGGCAGCAGTTTTTGTCGATTATGCAATTTTAGAATATAGAAAGAACGTTTATTTTGGCTGCTGATGTTTAATTTGGGCGCTCAATTCATCGGGTGAGCGTCGGTTGGTTGGCGAGGGTCGAAAACGGACTTTTGGTCTTTGGACGAAAGTTGAGTTTAAAGTTGGGCATTATTGCTCAATGTTTGTGTGGTTGGAGACAAAAGAGGATGAGTAATGTGGTAATTGAGGTAAAAGTGTAGTTGTGGCATTGTTTTGTGTTTGTTTTGTGTGTATTTTTAACGTCTGGTTTTTATTTGTCCTTTTTTTTTTAGTCTTTTTTTCTTGTTGACAGATTGTACCGACAAAGAGATCGAATGAACGTAACCAGAAGTTGACGATGGCAGACGGTAAATTAACGAAAAGGAAAAATAGCGGCGCGACGAGTGAGAAAAATGGTCAAACGCCGACGGAGTGTAATTCGTCGATTTTGAAACGTTTGAAGGAGAAGGAGGAGAGGGAAGGAATCGTTTTGTGGAGAAGACCGATTTTAACTATTAGTTACTTTCTACGGGAATGTATAATTTTGTTACAAAATTATAGTCTCAAGTAGGCGCAATCGAAATATTTTATTTCTATTTAATTTAATTTAATTTTTATGTTTTGTTTAGATTATGGCGGCATCGTCGCTCAGTACTCCTAATCTTTCTAGTTATGTTACTTAGTTTCATCGCTTACCATTCTCAAGGACCACATCAAAAAGTGATTTTTTTTTAAAGAAATTATTTATTTTTTTAAAGAAATTTTGAAGTGAAACTTCTACAGGCGTGGTAGGGCGAATTGGTTTGAACGTCACGAAAAGTTAAACGCTCCTATGTGCATGCGCAGCGCCACGCTTTTATTTCTCCGAATCTAACCGGCAGCTGCCAATGATTATTGCCAGATCAGGCATTATCATCGACATTTTTAGACCAAAAAACGTTGTTTCTGTTCTAACGATAATTATTGGCCTGTAAAAATCGATTTTGGGACTGAAAATTTTGAATTTTGGGCCAAAAATGTTGATTTTTATATACAATGTCGATTTCTTTGGTTAAAATGATCAAGTTCTGGGCTAAAGGCACCAAATCTTGGGGTAAAAACGTTGATTTTTGGTCAAAAATGTCGATTGTTTTGGTCAAAGATCAATTTTTGGGCTAAAACGTTGATTTTATATAACGTCAAAATGACGAAATTGAATTTCCTGGATAAAAACATTGATTTTTGGTATAAAACATGGATTTTCATTCTAAAATGTCGATTTTTTTGGTCAAAAAGATCAAATTTTGGGCTAAAATCGTTGATTTTTTATAACGTCGCAATGACGAAATTGAATTTCCCGGTATTCGGGAAAAAATAAAATATAAAATACAAAAAAATCATTAACAAATGGAAAAAAACAATGCATAAAATCAACTTTTCCTAGGGGCTAGGAAGTTTCACTTCTACTGCGCGAGAGTCTCACCCATCTTTTTTTAAATTTTTTTTCTCGTCTTGTTTTAGTTTATTTTCAGTATTCAAAAAAAATTTGTTTGGTACGCGTATTGGGTCGGGCTGGGTGTTCTATCATCAATAGGCCTCGGTACAGGTCTCCACACGTTCCTGCTTTATTTGGTAATTTAATTAACTCGAATTTAATTATTTTCCTAACATTTTTTCAAATATGCTTCCAGGGTCCACATATAGCAACAGTAACTTTAGCTGCAAATGAATGCGGTAGTTTACACTTTCCAGAACCTCCCTACCCAGACGAGTGCGTAATAATAAAGCAACGCATTAATTAACGTTAATAATTGTAAAACTTTTACGTTAGAATAATCTGTCCGGAAGATGGGATGTTGATTTCAAAACTGGCGATAACCATTTGGGACGTGATGAGTAAAGTGAGACTGGAAGCTTTCATGTGGGTACGTTTCGGTTTGAAAATGATGTTAATTTTAGTTAATTAAATTTGTCGTGGATGTAGGGTGCTGGCACAGCCCTTGGGGAGTTACCGCCATATTTTATGGCACGAGCTGGTGAGTTGAGAGGATTTTTAGTTGATTAATTTGGTGTTGATGCGGGTTTTGTTGTTGCAGCAAGGTTGTCGGTTCTGGATCCTGATGACGGGGATTTAGAAGAATATGAACAGATATTGCGACAGCAAAACAACGATAATATTCAGGTTGGGAGTTTTAATTGAATAAATTGACGATTTTTTGGTCATTTTTGTTTGTGTTTAGTCAACGCTGGATCGTGCCAAACTAGTAGTGCAAAAACTTATCGAAAAAGTTGGATTTTTTGGAATCCTTGCTTGCGCATCGGTAATTATTATTGTTTTTATTTATTTGTGTTCAACCAACTTTTAACAATCTTACCCCTTTTTTCGGTGTAAAAATGTGTCAATTATTGATTTTTCCCCCCATTTTAACGGCTTTTATGCGTTTTTTTTATTGTTTCTTCCCTCCATTTCACAATTTCACACCGAAAAAGGGACGAAAATGGCTAAAAAGTGGTTGAATTTCTGTAAAAACATGTTAAAAATGTTTGGTTGAGTAAATAAAGACTGTGAAGTAATGAGTAAAAACTGTTAAAATGTGGGAAAATCAAGAAAAAAATCGAAAAAATAATCATTTGATTTTTTTTACTTTACATCGAAAATTTATAATCCGGATTACAATTCGGCAAAACGGGTATAAATCGTTTATATACAAGTGTTTTTTTTATTTTTTTTATTTAAAGATTCCAAATCCGCTGTTCGATTTAGCCGGCATAACATGCGGGCATTTTCTTGTACCATTTTGGACGTTTTTCGGTGCAACGTTAATTGGTAAAGCAGTCATTAAAATGCATATTCAAAAGCTATTTGTCATAATCGCATTCAACGAGGAAATGGTCGCGAAAGCCGTCAACGGCATCAAGTAAATTGAAACACAACTCAATAACTAAAGCAATAAAAAATTGATTAATTCGATTCAGATACATCCCGTACGTGGGCAAATATCTGCAAGCTCCATTCAAGGAATTTCTGGTCAAACAAAAAGCAAAACTGCACAGGAAAGCAGGCACACCTGCTAAAACGGTAAAAATTCAAATAAAATTCAAATTTATCGAAAACAAATTAATTAATTCTTTTTTCCAGGAGGGAAGTTGGTTAAGCTGGGTATTCGAGAAGTTCGTCATCGTCATGATAATATACTTCGTTCTTTCCATCGTAAATTCCTTTGCCCAGAATTTCCACAAGCGCCTTCATAAGCGCACTCGTTCTTCATCGCACCAAACTAAATCAACGGGGACACAAATGGACTGAGTTTTTTTGTGATTAATTTCGACGTAAAGGTGTTCGCAAATATTCGAGTTTCTAAGTTAAGTCAAAGAACATTTTAAACGTCTGAAACAATAGGTTTTTTTTTAATTAAAACAAAATGCTTGATCGGTAATAATCTATTTGTATATTGTTGCTCATAAATTGAGGACTGATTTCTCACCCAAAGTTTGCGTGATATTTTTAGTTTTCCTTTATTATTATTATTATTATTTTCTTTTCTCATTGAATGACGTGAACAATAAGGAGATAATTTTCTATGACATCTATGCAAGGTTGGAAATAAATATATGCCACATTTTCTATTCGAAATATTTATTTCACAAGAATTTGTTTAACCGGCAGTGAATACAGAGATAAATGGCAGACATTTTGTTAGTTTTTAAATCCTCTTTTATACAATAACAACAACAATAAAATGGAATGCAATGGATATTTTTTTTTTTCATTTCTTATGAGTTGGTGTCGTCTTCCGGCGTACATTTTTCGCCGGACTCAACTCCATCCCGGAAGTGTACCACTTGGTGACGCGCCATTGCTTGTTGTATGTAACGGTCGTGGTGAAGACGTGGCGGACGGCCTTGGGGAAGATCAAAACAGTCTCGGAGAAAGAACTGGTTTTCAACTTGGGCCTGAGGAGAACCAAGTCCTTATAGCGTTTACGGGTCGAGTCGATCACGAGGAATGTTGTCGTGCTGAACCACAGGGGGGTCAGTTTGGGCTCGAGAAGCAGACGCTGCAGGAAACGTTGCTCCGCGTCGTACGTGCATTCGGCCAGGTAAACGCAATTCAAACCACCGAATTCGGTGCCAGCGATCGACACGCTTTCCGTGTAAGAGTACGGCTCGAATTGGGCCTCCCAACGGCCTCCATTCGGGTTGGGACGGGCCCCTTTCACCTCTTTTGCGGGTTCTCCGTCGTCGTGTTCGATCGCCTTCATAGTGCGCTGTCGCAGTTTGCCAATTTCGCCACTAGGCCTATGCGGTGTATACACTATGCGCGATACTCGAGGTTATGCGTCGGTTTGGGTGTGAATTAGAATAAAAATTGAATTCGTGGATGTTTTATCCGGAATATCCTTTTATTCGAGGACAAAAGGAGACGGGGTTGGCATTTCCTATTTCGAATACCAATCGTGGGCGGTGAAATTTTAGGTTGCAGATGCGCTATTGGGAAATATAAATCGTGCATTGAACTTTATTGTTAATTTCTATTTTATTTCCTTGTATTTATACAGTGAGCGTACATATATTCAAACAATGATAAATATTTCATTTTGTTTCTGTTTTGGTCCATTTTGGGTTGGTCCCTGGGTTAATATTGTAGAAAATGGTACCCGCTATGAAATATTGCGCGATCCATTAAAATACAGGCAACAACTGATGGCTACATGAGTTAACGAGTGAATACATGGGGATAATGACAACTGCATAGTTAAAAAATTGTATTTCTTTTTGGTCCCTTAATTCTAGTTTTTGGTCAGAAATTTAATTTAAAGTCACACGTTGACGTTTTCCTCGGTTTCCGAACGCAATTTGATTTTATTTCGTTCGTGCTCGATGTTCGACTGCACTTGGCTGTCTTTCCACGGGGTCGTTAATGTTTTAATCCTCTGGAATAGATATTTGAAACGGAAAAATAAATTTGTGGCAATTTGTGGGACATGAAGAAATCGATGAAAAATCGATAATTATTGGGAGAACAATTACGTAATGAGGGGAAATCGATTGATTGCGAGTCATTACTGTTATTCAATCGGGATAATTAGAGATTGTCAAAGAAAATATGTTTTTATTACCTGTTTGAATGAGCCAGGTGTCGTTGCTAAGCTCCACACCGCCACAGTTGGAATGCACAGCACCGATGACGCTGCGATCATCCATCCAACTTGGTTTGCCCATTCTGGATAAACATATTTTTCGTAGGTAAGTGGCTCGTGCGACATCAGT
The DNA here is from genome assembly GCA_034701245.1 of Strigamia transsilvanica. Lineage (NCBI taxonomy): Eukaryota > Metazoa > Arthropoda > Chilopoda > Geophilomorpha > Linotaeniidae > Strigamia > Strigamia transsilvanica. The sequence continues at coordinate 370 of JAQIXU010000791.1, read as the reverse complement.
CCATAAATGACAATGCACTGATGAATAAGCAAAATATTATTTCAACGATTTCCCCACATTTCTACATTTTGTAAATATTTTTCTTTTCATCAGTGGCGGATCGAGCCTTATTGGGGCCCTGAGGCTAGTGGACCCTTCAGCACACTTGGTGAACCCCTCAATATACTCAGCAGGCCCAGTGGCAAAGCTAATTATTTCATTTTTTCCCATTTTTTTTCGGGTGTTTTTCTATTTTTCCCCTGTTTTTTTTTTTGTTGCCATTTTTCTGTTTTATTTTGCAGTTATTTCTGCCTTTTTGCAGTTATTTCTGCCTTTTTGCAGTTATTTCTGCCTTTTTGCAGTTATTTCTGCCTTTTTGCAGTTATTTCTG
>JAQIXU010000790.1:0-24971 GCA_034701245.1 Strigamia transsilvanica | reverse complement strand
GCATTGTAGCCAACCGCTCATGAAATACAATCACTCAACTTAATACTACTTTGTAGATAAATTGCTTGGACACAACAGGATGTGTATTTTGTTTTGCTGGTTAAGCCGCCCCGTGGTTCACTTTTTCAACGGTCGTTTTTCGACAAATGTATAACTGATTTTGAGAGAAGTGTGTAATAGTGTGGTCTGGAATAGTCAAAGCAAGAGGCAAATTTCCTTATAGGTTTTTAATTTTTTTGTGAAAATAACCTTTAACAACATTCATTTTGAATTTAAATTTAAATTAAAATTTTTTACACATGTGATTACTGATCTTTCTTAACATTTTGATTTTGTGATTTCTTAAAAACCTTTCTCAAGAGATATTTTCCAACTGAAAATACCACCACCATAACCGCCATCAGAGCAAGCAAAATCACTGCAATAACATCGAGCAAAAAATACTGAAAGAAATTCAAATCTTCGCCAGCACTTCTTAGATGATTTGCTCCTTCATGGCGTGCAACATATTCGATCCAAAAGACAGCACGCTGTAACGGATGTTGGTAATGATCTCGAAACACAGCTGAATACTTCACCATATTGTCCTTGTAACTAGACAAAATACAAAACAGCAAAATCAACACAAACTAAAACATAACAAACCAATTCTTACCTTTTCCCAAGCACTTTGTTCACCGCTTCCAATAAGCTGTCAGAGGAAATGTTGCGAAAATCCAACTTGGCTCCAATTTCCAATTCTTCCACCCTGGCAGCATTTGATGGCTGATCTGCAAACAATGGTACAGCAACCACTGGTACTGCATGGTATACACTTTCTTGTAAACTCAACAGTCCTGCATGTGTTATAAAAGCTCTGATTTTTGGATGCCCTAAAAAGTTAACAATTCCTGATACTTCTGGTCGAGCAATACTTCGGGTGGAAACACGAAGAAGCTGGTAAGCTTCAAAGGCTTATCAGTTCATGAAAAACCTTGCCGCATTGGGTCTGGTTAGTACTTGGAGATAACTTAGAATGATCAAGATAATGTTTCTATGGCAAGAGAATCTGGCACCCTGCACCCACCACCAACTGGGTTTTCTGTGGTTTTTCCAGTTCTTCGTGTAATAGCAGGCTTGGGTCCTTAAGGAAGTCATTGGATAGATCGGGTTCCCAACCTGTGGTACAGGTACCGGTGCCGGTTTGCGAACGTCGAGCTACCGGTACGCGATAAGTGGATTTTGAATGGGATTTTTGATATTTTGTGGAAGAAATAGATTTTTTTTAAGAGATTTTGATTATTTTTTGGATTTTTGGTGTTTGATTTTGTGATTTTTGGAGGAAATTTTGATATTTCACTAAAGTTTTTCATTTTTCGGGGGAAGTTTTCCATTTTTGGAATTGAATTTTGGTTTAATTTGTGGAAATTTTGATATTTTGGAGGAAAAATGTTTAATTTTTATAGATCTTTGGTGTTGGATTTTGTGATTTTGTGATTTTCGACTGGAATTTGTGGAGATTTTTAATTTTTTTTGGATTTTTGGTGTTTGACCTGCTGGTACGTCACCATATTGTACTCTACTAACAGCTACACCATCTTAAAAACATTGGGAACCTTCGCGATAGATCACGGCTTGCATGGCCTACATCCTCAATCACACTATACTTCTACTCCAAAATGTTTTATTTTGTGATGACCCCCTCTTTCAACTTTTGCTCGCAAGCTTTTCAAATTTACCAGTTTTCTTTGGTTTCCACCATTGGTAGCAAAGAGTTCTTACCTAAAAGATCCTGCTGCGGTGCCCATTTGACCAGTTTGACATTAGTCGGTATATCCTTCAATTCTTCATCGCATTTAAAAATCACTTTCTGCTTCAATTTTGAAAAGGCATTCAATAAATGATCTTTAAACTTCTTATCTAAGATCTCAATTGGGACATTTGAACCCAAACTGAAGTAAATAAATCCTTCTTTCCCCGATGTCTTTGCGAAATCTTCAAGCTCGGTTGGCAAAGCCTTTGGTTTCCTGCAATGCAATCCACCAAAATCCACTACATTGGGCATTGAAGGTCTTGCACTGATGAGAACTGGATCAGAATTAGTAAAAGTGAAAGAAACTGCTTTGTAACCTTCATGAACTGAAGGATTTCCAGCAACATGTTTTGCCACAATGTCTTGGACAGCCGGTACCAGATGATAATTGAACCACAACTTGTAACCAATGTTCGTTGCAAGATTGTTCAGTCTTTGGAAGAAATTCATTTTAGAAGTGTAGGGAAGAAGCATGTTTGGGACATATGATGGTGGTCGTGGTACAAAAGTAGGAGTCCATGGGAACAGAGAAGCAGTGGCATGAATGGCGACGTATTTGCCAAGCAATGGGGCTGTTGCCAATGCACACTCATTGATGAATGCATTCACAATGACCAAATCAAATTGTTTTCCAGACTTGAGCAGCTGTTTGACTTGTGCATTTTGAAAATAACTCTCACAACCAACCAAGCAGAACGTTTCAAGCACGTATGCCATGCGCAATGGGTGATAGTTGATGTATTTGATCATGTCTGACATCATTTTAACACCATCTGGTGTCATCATGACTGGAAGAATAATTTCTTTGATATTACTTGCAGGCTGAGGATGTTTGAAAGGTGAAACTATGGTAACTTCATGTCCTCTTGTGGCCAGCTCGCTTATTATTGGATCAAAGACATTTTTATGACTTCTTGATGCTAATGGCATTAGGTAAAGGATTTTGTAAGCTCCAGACAATTGGATAAGGGCAATGATAATTAAACTCAGCTCAAGAGTTGTGTTTAACTTCATTTTTGATGAGTACAACTGAAATGAAATTTACATTTTTATGTTTAGTCTTGAATCTTCAAGGTTTTGAGTGGTTTACTCACATTCTTTGTGGCAATAATTGTTTTCCAAGTGCTGCAAAGACAGTGGTTTAAGGGTCTTGTCACATGTTTTATCAAATTTAATCAATTGAATCAAAGTTCAGCTCTAGAACTTCATCAGGTAACTGATATTGCCTTTGTCTGTGTTTTTTGTATTGAAAAATAAATTAGATTAGGTAAAATTATTATTTGGGAACATGAAATTATACAGGCTTAGGGTTGTCAAAAAGCATCAAAATGCTTTGGTGGGACTGGTCATCTAAAAAATGGGGAACATACCACACTTGATTTTTGGGAATATAAAATGTTAAAGATTGTGTTTCAACAAAATGAATTGAGATGACCTAACGAAATAAAGCAATTTATTCTTTGTAAATAAATTATACAAAAATATCCAAATAATATCTCTGAATCTTTCTTGTGCCCTCTAGGGCAGTGGTTCTCAAACTTTTTTCACTGTGGCACCCTTGTCGGGCTAAAAAAAATTTCGCTGCACCCTTGTCGGGTTAAAAAAGAAGAAAAAGCAGTGCAAATTTAATGCTCAGTTGCCTTTAAGGCAATGAATGAAACTGTTTGGTTGAATTTTTCTTTATTTTCTTTATGTTTATGGGAAGTTCAGTTAATTTTACCCTGAAATCACTTGACCCTGAAAGTATCTGGCTATTTCCACTGAAAATTCAGTGGAAATAGCACACAGGCTATTTCCACTAAAAATTCAGTGGAAATAGCACACAGTCTATTTCCACTGAAAATTCAGGGAAAATAGTACACAGGCTATTTCCACTGATATTTCAGGGAAAATAGCACACAGGCTATTTCCACTGAGATTTCAGGGGACTATTTCCACTGACTTGTGAGTCTAGTTACGGAATTTTTCAAACCGTTTGTAATGTCGAAAGAAGTAAAAAAAAACCGGTTGATTGCATAAATTAAAAACTGCACAAATGTCATTAATAAGTTGCTATTTAATGAATAAAATTTGATTTTATATCACCTAGGGTAAAAAACCCGTAGGAATTCAAAAATGTTGTCAGATTTATTCATTTCCTATTTCTTGTGGTCAAAAATGGCAAAAAAAAAACCCAAAATCATCGTTTTTTCGCAATTAAAAAGAAATCTGTAAGTCCAATCGAAAAACAAATCAGTCTATTGAAAAGAGCGCGCAATTTCAGCCTAGGGACTTTATAAATATATTCAAATCTGTCCGTTTTTATAATTTTTCCTTACGAATTCAAACAGTAAAGATGTAGACAACCGTTTTGGGCGTCCATCTTTGTTTACGGCATCCGCACGGTGGCGCCACGGTAGATTGTCTGTCTTGTGTCTGTCCGTGTCCGCATTGCCGTAAAACATTAAAAACACCACTTGAACTTGATTTAATCCTAAAACTAATGATTTCAGCGGATAGAGGAGCAAAAACTACATCTGAAAAGTCTGTTTTTATTCACTTTTATTAACTTTTTCATTGAAAAAATTCCAATTTTAAAATTTTCAGTGGAAATAGCCTGTGTGCTATTTCCACTGAATTTTCAGTGGAAATAGCCACTGCGTTTTTTTTATTATTGCCGCGGCACCCCTGGCATAAGCTCGCGGCACCCAGTTTGAGAACCTAGGCTCTAGGGTCACAACAGGGGTTTTATTTTTTTGTAAAAACATTTTTCCCAACATTCATTTTGAATTTAAATTTAAATTAGAATTTTTTACACATGTTATTACTGATCTTTCTTAACATTTTGATTTTGTGATTTCGTAAAACGACAAGGCAAAAACTTTCTCAAGAGATATTTTCCAACTGAAAACACCACCACCAAAACCGCCATCAGGGCAAGCAAAATCACTGCAATAACATCGAGCAAAAAATACTGAAAGAAATTCAAATCTTCGCCAGCACTTCTTAAATGATATGCTCCTTCATGGCGTGCAACATATTCGATCCAAAAAACAGCACGCTGTAACGGATGTTGGTAATGATCTCGAAACACAGCTGAATACTTCACCATATTGTCCTTGTAACTACATAAAATACAAAACAGCAAAATCAACACAAACTAAAACATAACAAACCAATTCTTACCTATTCCCGAGCACTTTATTCACCGCTTCCAATAAACTGTCAGAGGAAATGTTGTGGAAATCCAACTTGGCTCCAATTTCCAATTCCTCCACCCTGGCAGCATTTGATGGCTGATCACCAAACAATGGTACAGCAACCACTGGTACTGCATGATATACACTTTCTTGTAGACTCAACAGTCCTGCATGTGTTATAAAAGCCCTGATTTGCGGATGCCCTAAAAAGTCAACAATTCCTGAAACTTCGGGTCGAGCATTACTTCGGGTGGAAACTCAAAGAAGTGGATAAATTTCAAAAGCTGCGATAGATCACGGCTTGCATGGCCTAAATCCCCAGTCACACTACTTCTACTTCTACTCCAAAATGTTTTATTTTGTGTTGACACCCTCTTTCAACTTTTGCTCGCAAGCTTTTCAAATTTACCAGCTTTCTTTTGTTTTCACCATTGGTACCAAAGAGTTATTACCTAAAAGATCCTGCTGCGGTGCCCATTTGACCAGTTTGACATTAGTCGGTACATCCTTCAATTCTTCATCGCATTTAAAAATCACTTTCTGCTTCAATTTCGAAAAGGCATTCAATAAATGATCTTTAAACTTTTTATCCAAGACCCCAATTTGGACATTCGAACCCAAACTGAAGTAAATAAATCCTTCTTTTCCCGACGTCTTTGTGAAATCTTCAAGCTCGGTTGGCAAAGCCTTTGGTTTCCTGCAATGCAATCCACCAAGATCCACTATATTGGGCATTGAGGGTCTTGCACTGGTGAGAACTGGATCAGAATTAGTAAAAGTGAAAGAAACTGCTTTGTAACCTTCATGAACTGAAGGGTTTCCAGCCACATGTTTTGCCACAATGTCTTGGACAGCCGGTACCAGATGATAATTGAACCACAACTTGTAACCAATGTTCGTTGCAAGATTGTTCAGTCTTTGGAAGAAATTCATTTTAGAAGTGTAGGGAAGAAATATGTTTGGGACATATGATGGTGGTCGTGGTACAAAAGTAGGAATCCATGGAATCAGAACCGCAGTGGAATGAATGGCGACGTATTTTCCAAGTAATGGGGCTGTTGCCAATGCACACTCATTGATGAATGCATTCACAATGACCAAATCAAATTCTTTTCCAGCCTTGAGCAGCTGTTTGACTTGTGCATTTTGGAAATAACTCTCACAACCAATCAGGCAGAACGTTTCAAGCGAGTATGCCAGGCGTAATGGGTGATAATTGCTGTATTTGATCATGTCTGACATCATTTTAACACCGTCCGGTGTCATCATGACTGGAAGAATAATTTCTTTGATATTACTTGCAGGCTGAGGGTGTTTGTAAGGTGAAACTATGGTAACTTCATGTCCTTTTGTGGCCAGCTCGCTGATTATTGGATCAAAGATATTTTTGTGACTTCTTGATGCTAGTGGCATTAGGTAAAGGATTTTGTAAGCTCCAGACAATTGGATAAGGGCAATGATAATTAAACTCAGCCCTAGAGTTGTGTTTAACTTCATTTTTGATGGATACAACTGAAATGAAATTTGCAATTTTTATGTTTAGTCTTGAATCTTTAAGGTTTTTGAGTGGTTTACTCACAATTGTTGTCAGTGTATGGCAATAATTGCTTTCCAAGTGCTGCAAAGACAGTGGTTTAAGGGTCTTGTGACATGTTTTATCAAATTTAATCAATTAAATCAAAGTTCAGTTTCATCAACTAACTGATATTGCCTTTGTCTGTGTTTTTTGTATTGGAAAAATTAAATTAGATTAGTTAAAATTATTATTTGGGAACATGAAATTGTACAGGCTTAGGGTTGTCCAAAATCATCATAATCCTTTGGTGTGACCGCTCATCTTAAAAAAATTGGGAACACACTTGGTTTTTGGGAATGTAAAATGTTAAAGATTGTGTTTCAACAAAATGAATTGAGATGATCTTTCTTTTTAAAATTCTTTACACAATTTTTATTACAAAAATAGAAATATTTTGGCATGAGATGAGATTAATGAGGTCAATGGTTGTTTAACGAAACACTTATCATCAAGACATTCAAATGGAAGACTGTACAACAAAACAGACAAAAATTGTTAGAACTTTTTTCTTTGTTAATTCTGACTAAAAATTAATTCAAAACAACAAACAAAACAAAAAACAAAACACAAAAAAAAACAGGCTTCTAAACATGAGTAGATATGGTATTATTACATACGCCATTCTGGTTATAATCATAGAGGAAGATAAACGTTTGAAACTAGATAAAAAGGAAAAAGATGACGGCATTAAACCCTTATTTTATCAAAGCCGAAAAAAGGGCATTCAGAATCGGTTTTCTTTAATCTTTGTACTCCCCGCTTTGAATCCACCCAAATTCCAGTACAGTTGTGAACATGCTATCACAGGACCGCAGGATCTAGGTTTTTCGGGTCCCAGGGGCCCCATTTTTTGTTGGATTAAGAATCTTTAAATTTGGGGTTTAAAATTCAATATTATTATATTATTGATAAATTATGATAATAATTCAATTTTTGTGGGCCCTTGATACTTGGGAGCCCTATTAGTCTCTATATAGATCCGGCCCTGCCCTGGATGCATGTGGCTGTTCAAAAGTGTACTGGTACCCGGCGAAACCGGAAGAATCTTCCTGATTGCCTGTCAGGTGCATTAATTTAGTTGAAAAATGCAAAACCAGATTCAGGTTTTCTGAACACCACTCCACAGGTACACATTATGCGAAAGCTACACTTGAACATGGCAAACAGCGCTAAAATATGAAGACATAATTTTTGTCCATTATCAACATTAACTTCTATACTGATATGTCCAAAAGGTTTAATAAAAGCAGCTGCCAAGCAGAAAAACAGACTGGTCAAAAATAGAGGATAAAATGTCATAAATTTGTAATGGCAGCCATTATTTGCACTCTCTTCCCTCTCTCTTGGCTTCTACAACAAATATCAACAAATGTACAAAATAAAAAGTTGTATTAACAACAAGTGATTTGTATCCCCATACCTATTCTATATATATAATTTTTTTTTATATTATTATTATCATTATTATTATAATTATTATTTTTTAAAAACAATTTTCCAAAAAAACAAAACAAAACAAGGAAAAAATTGTAAAAGAATTTTTAAATTTTTAAAATCTACAACACGCTTTTAACATGGTACATTTTTCAATATATAGATTCTAAATTTATTTACAGAACATTTTAAAAATCTCTTTTAAACGTCTGAAGAACAATAAATGGCCATTTTTCAAAATTTATCATACAAAGAAAAGAAATAAAAACAAGCGTATTATTGGCACATCGAATTTATAGTCCCGCACAGTGGACGTTTTTGCGAGTTCAATTGTACAATATTTACACACGCGATACAGGAAGTGAGAGAGGTAAAACACTTGAGCTCGGTTTTGGCATCTTCGATAATGTGGAGCGACTTGGCACAGGGACGGCGAAATAGTGAGATAGATATTCTATTGATATTGTCTCGTCAGTTTGGACAAGTGATTGAAACCTACAACAAAAAGTGAGAACATAGCTTTAACGTTGCATGCACCGCTGCAACCACACGTAAACTACACAGCACAGCACCACACGAAGGGTTATTTGCATCTTGGGATGATCTTTGGAGCCGTCTATTCCTCACGCTTCATCCCCCCAGTTTGGCCCCTCCGCGGAACATTTTGTGGGATAACTCGACTTACCGGAAAAACTATTAGTCCGGCGCATTTCCATAGCAATTGCTGCATTTTCCGACAACGTGTTGCGACGAATTTCCATCGCAACCGCAACATCACCGGGTGTTTCCGACGTGGTGTCGGCGTTTAAACTAATACTTCGTATTCTAGAATTATGTAGTTGGGGTCGCGGTGGCCGCGCAGCTGCGTCTCTTGCTTCTGGATGGTCCATGTACAAGTGCAGTTGAAGAGTTTTTACGTCCTTGAATACTTGATGGCATAAGGAGCACGAAGCTATCACGTCGGATTCCAACTCGTCGTCCGAAATGTCTTCGTACTCTTGACCTAGAGATTCAACCGATGGTTGTCTCATCATCTGTTGCCAGGATGGCTGCTGAGACGAAACATCTTGTCTGTATGCATCGCTTCGACCGCCTTCGTGCGACGTTTCATGTTTCACTCTGGGAATTGTTCGCGCGTCTCTCGGGATGACCAAGAGGTCTTCGTTGTCACCGTTCGGAGAAACTTGATTGCCGACATCGTTGAGCGACAAACTTCTGTACCGGTTGCTGCTTTCCGCCGGTTCGTCAGCCACATGGACAATGTCACTTCCATCATCGGTTGAGCATCCACTCACGGTTCTCTCTCGTGTCCAAATCTGCTTTCTGGGATCTTTTTCGTAGAACCGCTGAGCCATCACCTATAATTCAAATGATTGGACAGTTAATAGAATAACAATATCAGGGAATAGGATTGGGAAGACACAATTACAAACACCAAAAGCAGTAGCGGATCTAGGCTTTTTGGGCCCATGAGGCTAGGGGGCACTGAGGTAGGCCTGAGCCTAGGGGCCCTGAGGCTAAGCCTGACCCTAGGGGGCCCTGAGGCTAGGCCTGAGCCTAGGGGGCCCTGAGGCTAGGTCTGAGCCTAGGGGGCCCTGAGGCTAGGCCTGAGGCTAAGGGATCCGCCCCTGATCAAGAGAATGTCAGTTAACTAACCCGTAAACTGTCAAGTGAGTTTTCGCAATCGGTCGTGTCGATTTCACTCAGATTGATCCCAGACCGTTCTATTTCGGCATAGGTACCGAAAGGCAGTTTTCCAAGACACTCTAGTTTCATGATATGCATTTTGGATCTTAAATGTTTGGCCAAATGCCCGTGAATTCGGAATGCTATTTTACAGTCGATGCATTTGAAAGGACGCGGATTGTCTGTGGTGGGCGTGCCGAATGTCATGTTCATATTCACCTGTCAAATGAAATACAACTCTGATTAGTTTTGTTTTGCACAACTTATTTCATTCCTCAGTATTTCTTACTTTATTGTAATGACTAACAGAGCGCTTATGCTTCTGCAGATGTCCTTTCGTGCGAAATGAAACTGCGCAACTATCACAACGGAATGGCCGTTCGAAATAGTGGATGTTCACGTGGAGTCGAAGTTGGCTGCTTTTGGTGAAATGTTTATTGCAAATGTTACACACGCATTTGCCATCATCCATCGACCTGTGTAATGGCATAAGAAATTCAGTTCGACCTAAAGTAGAGGGCAATAGCTCACCACCTGAAAAATTATAAATTGTATTATATTAGTACGATATAACTAATTTTACATTCAGGGGCGGATCTACATAGGGACTTATAGGGCTTAAACCCTGGGCCCCCAAGTGTCAAGGGCTCACAAAAACTGAATTATTATCATAAATTTTTAATACTTTTTCATTAACAATGAGCACTTATCGTATAGTCAAAAATAGTTAATATTAATAATATAATAAAAATGATAATTTATACAATTATTTGTTTTATTTTAATCTAACAAAAAATGGGGCCTCATTTAACTTCAATACGCCCTAGGCCTCGAAAAACCTAGATCCGCCCATATTCATTCAAGCACAGCTAAACCTACCCAGATAAATGGATGCAGAACTGGAAGTTTGTACGACCATTGATTGCGGTCCAGACAGTTCCAACGGCTTAATCCGGTTTTCTGTGACTGGATTGTTAACCGATTTTCCTTCTTTGATTTCACACTGTTTTTCGGTCAAATATGCGTGAAGCATTGAACAATTTCTATCTGCAGCAGGTTCGCCCATTTCCCACGCAGGATCCACCGCTAGCGGTGACAGCGACACTAACCTTGATCCATTGCTCTGGTTGTACGTGGTTGGCGACGTGTTGAATTCTTCCACGCTGTGTTCGTAATTGGTAGGCGGTGGAGAAATTGCTTCGTACATCTCGGCCGTATTGGGCGCCAAGTTGTTTTCTCGGATGGGTGACACAACCACAGTCCGCCGCTCTTCCACCAACCGAGGCGATACGCAAAACGGGTAGTTGGCATCCTCCTGATAAGGCTGGCTGAATCCCATCCGCATTCCGCTCCCAACACTCAAATCCATTGGTTCGTCGGATCCACTCGCTTCGGCTTTTCCGTCCATTGCTTGAATAGCCGGAAAAGATTCCGCTCGCGGGAAATGAGGAGTGCATTCTAGCAATGGGGATGAACACTTGTCTTTCGGTTTAAGATAAACCACCAAATTGGTATCCCGATCGGGCGGATATAATGATAATGACCCTTGGTCCAGTACAGGACTTGAAGAAACGTACTCCACACAAGGTGATGTTGTTCCGCGGTATTTACGGCTCCTCGTGTCGATTTCTCTATCGGGCGGAAACCCGACGTATCCCACGGGAGACATGCGCGCGTGTCCATCCGGGGTGATATTGGAAACAATGAGCCTCTTATGGGTACCAGGCTGCCAAACTACTCTTGGATTTCCAATCAGTTCGTCGTTAACTTGTCTAGTGTCCGTTTCGCTTTCGTACGGCAGCGTATCCAAGTATTCAGCTTGGGGAATTGATCCGCAGACGGTCTGCGGTGGGTGAATGACTGATGTTGGTTGTGCGGGATGTTGTTCGAAATCTGAATTTGAATTTGTTGTCCAAGTTGAATTTTTTTTTTCAATTGGGTACGATGGATCCAAATTGGGTCTCGCTTCCTGCACTGGTTCTGCAGCATCCCCTTTGCCGTGATTGGATAAATCGAGCAGACTGCGTGCTACTTCCTCTTCGGCGGGAAATTTCTCAATGGCGTTACTCTCGTTTGTATTTCTGTAAGCGTTCTCTTCTGCCGCATCGTCAAATTGCCCCGGCACAACGTCGACTGTAAATCGCTTTCGACTGTCAATCGCGCATTTTTCAATATCCATTTCGTCGTCATCTTCGTCATCTTCCTCGGCGTCATCTTCGTCATCGTCATCCATGTCTTCCTCTTCATCTTCCTCTTCGTCTTCCTCGTCATCATCATCGTCGTCAGTAAATTTCCCAAATTCTTTTTCGTACCGTTCCTGAAACAATTTCCTTTAATTTTTTTGGTTCATTCCGTGAAAAGTATACGGTACCTGTTTGGCAAGCGCTTCTTCGTCAATATGCGCGTCATCGATGGATACCGGTACTGGGTCGATTCCCAACTCCACACATTTTTTGTGGTGCGCTTTTGACTTCATGTGCTTGGTTAAATTTCCTACAAATGTCCTAAATTTACAAAACCGCATGAAAATAAAAATCATTTTTACGCACCTTTGGTTTTGAAGGAGAAATTACAATGTTTGCATGTGAATGGCCGCACATCCGTATGAGTGCGAATGTGTTTTTTCAACATACTTGGCTTTTTGCATCTAATTCCACACTCCTCGCACACATATTTGCCTCGCCCACGGCCCCTAATGTAAGTGTAGTCTTCATTCGATTTGTAACCGCCTTCGAATATACGCACGCGCTTTGGTTCGCGAGTAGTCGATTCAGCAAACAACTACAAATAACAAAATTGATAAGTGGAATTAATTAACTATCTATTTCAAGCGTTCCCAACCTGTGGTACGTGAGAAATGGATTTTGAATGGGATTTTTGATATTTTGTGGAAGAATTTGATTTTTTTGAAATTTAGACAATTTTTTGGATTTTTGGTGTTTGATTTTGTGATTTTTGAAGGGAATTATGATATTTCACTAAAGTTTTTAATTTTTTGAGGGAATTTTTCCATTTTTGAATGGAATTTTGGTTTTATTTGTGGACATTTTGATATTTTTGGGAAAAATATTTAATTTTTATGGATTTTTGGTGTTGGATTTTGTGATTTTGTCATTTTTGACTGAAATTTGTGGAGATTTATAATTTTTTTTGGATTCTTGGTGTTTGACATACTGGTACGTATGTCACCAAATTGTATTCTACTAACAGGTACACCATCTTAAAAAGATTGGGAACCTCTGATCTATTTATTTATTTATTTATTTATCTATTTCCCAATCCTGTCTGGCACCAACAAATAATTCCACAGAAAAAAAGTGATCCTTGGGAATCATGTCACAGAATGACATTTCTGGGCAGTAGCCAAAATTGCATGATGTAATATAATTAAATATCTTAGGATATCCCACAATCATCCTATCATCCATCCACATGGGTAGCAAAATATTAATTTCTCCCTCTACCTCTTTATTTTTGTGTTTTCCTCTCAATTGATTTGTCATCTCCGCTTCAACCGAGGCAGATTCCCCTTCCTCTTTCTCCGTACAGATGTTTTCTTTCGCCGGCGATGTTGGTTCCTCTATTTGTGCCGCCTGTTAACATTAAACGTTAAATCATACTTGTTAAACTTGAATAATAATTAGGTGAGTGACTCTTTTTACATCATAATTAAAGAAAATCAGGTTTGGAAAGTGACTTTCAAGAACATAAATCTCGATCTACTTTCTTGACTTTCTTTAGGAAGGAAAGGAAAAGTCACTTCTCCTTTCATAAATTTAATGCACTTGTCTTTGCGCTTACCTGTGAATCAAACCTCTCCAAGCCTTCTGTCTTATCAACATCCATTTCGTCTTTCTTCTTTTCATGCTGCTTAAAGCTCCAATAGCTCGAATGTGTTAGCATGTATTCCATATTATTGGCCCCCGCAACCGCATAGCCGCTGATATTTCGCTGTTGGTTATTATAACATGCCATTGCGGTGACTGGATTCAAATCACCCGCCTTTGTAGGCACTGTTTGCCAGTTGGAATACATGGACAGCTTCGAGTCTGTGTCTTGCGGTACATACATTGGTTGTGGTGGGTGTAAGCAGCAGTAACAAACGTGGGTAGAGCACTTAAGCACCAAATTTGTATAATATTGTCCATTCATGTACAATTCGCCACACTTCTTCTTATTCCTTGGAGTTTCCGGACTAATGAGCGTCGTTCCTGTCATCGAACAACCCAATGATTTTAGAGCCAACGAAGTAGGTCGCGTGGGAGGCGGTGCCAGCAAACTCTTTGGCTTTTCTTCTCCTTTTGTCGTTGGCGGAGTAGTTGGCGTTGTTGGACTGCTTTCAACTTTGCTAGCCATATTGTGGATTTTGATAGTCGGTAACGACTTTTCAATCGGTTTGTTCGCTTCTACCGCTGGCGTCACTGGCGGAGCCTCTTGAGCCGCCGATGGGAACGGACAAGGAAGAGTAAGCGCGCTTGGCGGATTCTTCATTTTAATGGGACTGGGAAGCGGCGAAGTCGATTTGGACGTCGTGGCGGCGGCACCATTGATTTGCAAGTGGCTGATATCTATGGAATAGAAGGAGTGTGGCTGCAAGGGAAGTGGCGAAATTGGAGGAACGCTCGAAGACAGTACAACCGCCCCCATCTGATTGAATTTTGGCATATGCTCGGGTGAATTGTCCAGCATTGGTTGCCCCAAAGCCACAACTGGGATGCAAACGGATGGCGTGGCGTTCACTTTGGAATCGTGCATCTGCATCATGGTACCGCCCGAATTGTGAACGGGTTTGGCAATGGTCACCACCACCGTCGAACTGGAAGATAAATTATTTGGAGAAATGTTGGCTGGGTCGCCATCATCGGTGCTCATAGAGGTGGTCAATAAACCACCGGATCGGTGCTGTGATTGTTGCATTTGTGTGTCAATTCGGATCTTTTTGTGGTCGTTGCCATTGAAAATTTGCATTTTACCACCGAACATCTGCAAGGCGTTTGTTTTCATCGGATAGCGACTGAGTTCCTCCAGAGACCGCAAAGTAGACGTCGTGGTTCCTTGGCCGTCAACTACCGACTTGTTTTCTTCGATCGCTAAAACCTCCTCCGATATTTTCCTCTTTTTTAACGGCGGGCTCTTGTCTCCGCCTAGAAGCAACTGTTTTTTCAGAATAGCACCCGCGTCTGTTTCTTTGTTTTCTATTTTTCCTGTGTCTCCATCACTCAATTGGCGACACACCAGTTTCCCTTTGAGTGCATTCAATGCTTTCCCATGAGTGTCATTCATCGAGAAGGAATAAACGAAAGGAGAAGCACAGGCTGGTGAAGTTGGCGATTGAACTTTCGCGCAATTCACCACCGACGACTCTTTCGGTCTGTTTTTCGATCCTTTGGGTCTTCCTCTTGGTTTCGGCGTTGCGGTTCTTTCCAACTTCTTCTTTTGGCATTTCTCGCTGTACTCGCCAAGACTCAGTTGATGCTCCGCTTGACTTTTCTTGCAGTAATGATTCTGGTGAGCCAATAAAGTCTCCGGACTCCTGAACGAAGTCCTGCACATCGGACAGACGTGATGATGCAGCTGCTCCGCTACCGGAGTCGTCAATACTTCGGATTTCGGCGAACTATCATTGACGACCACACCCTGTGTTCCCGCGCTCACGATAATGGAAGGTATTGCATTCGTATTGATGGCAGCATGACGTTTAGTCAACAAGAGATTTTTGATGATACTTCCTTCAGGATTCTGCGGATGTTGCTGATTCTCCTGCGCCTGCATCTCCACCGTAGTCTCATCCATGCTGCTGGTTGGCGACAAGATGGCCTGATTGATCCCCGGGCCATGGCAAAAAGGTGTAGGCCGTAACGGTGTGGTTGGAGTGGGAGTAGGCGGACACTCAATTATGGACGTAGCCGCCAACACTTTGTTTTGCACTTCCATAAGAAACCTAGGGGACGTCAAACCCATGATGCTCGGAGTGGCGGGTAAACTTTGACTACCGCTCATCAAACATCCGTTCTGATCCTGCCTCAACAATGCATTGGCTAATTTTGACTGAACACTGTTTTTGTCCCTCGCCCTCAGCTCGGCATCCACGTTTTGACTGGAAGCAACGCTCGATTGTCTCAAAAAACGGCGCGACCATAGTGGATTGAGTGTTTCAACGATGGCCGTGTTTCTCGAGATAATGTTACTGATGTGTTGTTTGAGATATTCAGGGGATGCGAGTCGAGTTGACTTTGACTTTGACTTTACTTCGTTGTTGTTGTTTTTACACGCGTGCACCTCTTTGCTTTGGCTCGCTGATATGTCTTCATCCAACATCCTGAGCATGAGCCCATCGTCGTTGACTTTCGCCGCTTCGATGACTTCGTCCGGCTCTTCCGGCACTTCGGCCATCGGGTTCCTCTCTTCGGTGAATTTCCTGCTTTCGCCGAAGAACGCCGAATGGAACTTTGGTTTGTACACGGTTGAGCCGATGCCGCGACACCACGTCGTTGTTTTCGCTTCGTCCTTTTCCTCGCTTTTAGTCTCGTCCGCTTCTTTCGGCGGTATCACAGACACTATGTGATTATTATGCAGCAATGTCTGCATCTTGATTGGAGGTACCCGCTGCACCGTTGACTCGCTGACTTCCTTCTCCTCGTCTGATTCGCCGTTACTGTCGATCGGAGACGAAGCGCTCGATTCTCCCGCTTTCATTTCGTTCGCTTTAAGCGTATGTGCCCGCGACTTCTTGTGTTTGTACAGATTGCTTTTCGTTTTGAAGGCGAATCCACACAGCGAGCAAGGAAATGGTCTCTCGTCCGTGTGCACCCTCACGTGCTTCTCCAGCACGTTCGGCTTGGCAAAAGTATTGTTGCAATAGTGACAAACGTGTTTTCCCGCTTTGTTTTTCGTTGTTTCTTCGCTGTTCTTTCTCTCTTGGCCGCGCGTTTGTGTGGAAGACTTGATGATTTCTAGTTCTGTGACTTTGAGAAGCGCCTCGAGAGCCTTCGATTGATGAGTTTTCGCTCCCGGATCGCAACCCGTTTCGGCCGTTTCTTTTCCTTCCGCGTTTGAGGCTCGTCCGGAGACGTTCGGCGAGCGGCAATCAGCTCTTTGAAATTTTTTGTGCAGATACCTCTCTTCGTCGTCGGGAGGTGTGATCGGCGATTCTCCTGATGTGGCGCCGCTCGGCCTCATTGCTGTGCCCCTGGATCGCGGAGATGCGTTGCGCACTCCTTTCTTTCGGGACGAACCGAATGATTTGCCGCTCAACCGCGAAGCTGTAATTAATACACAAAAAAATACGTTATTTCAGAATTTGTTTGATTAAGTATCTCTATAAACTCTAATCCGAAAAGTACTTGAAATACTCCCATTGGTTGGGTGCTTCACCTTGCTGTATTTTGTGGACTATTTCTCGCAAAGCCTTTACGCTGGTGTTATGAAGCTCCCAACCAATGGGAGTATTTCAAGTACTTTTCGGAATAGAATTTAGTAATTATGATGCAGCAGTGTTGTAAAAAAACAAGCAAAATTTTATCAACATATTACGCGTTTGTTTCAACAATGTAACTTCATTTCAACAAATCACATTGTTTTATTACAACAATGCAACTGGATTTGAACAAATCGCAATGTTTTATTACAACAATGCAACTGGATTTCAACAAATCGCATTGTTTTATTACAATGCAACTCACAAACGAAAACCCAACGTATTACACGTCTATTGCAGCATTGTAACCAATTTACAACACTATTACAACAAGCGTGTGTATTATTAAATCTCGCTCCTTTAAACAATAACAAATTTCGAAACAACGCAAAACACAAGACAGTTTTAGAAATGCAACAAACTTTTTTTCTCTCTTTCAAAACACTATGAATAATAAATGAAACGGCAAGTGGCTGGCGCCACCCAAATCGCACGCGCTTTCCTAGAGACGCAGTTTGGACAAATTGGATGGTCAGGTGCATCAAATAAATCGGACGTGGGCGCCAACACTACGGCGTCGCAGCGACGCCACTCCATCCATTACGAAAAAGCATCAAACACCATTTCGCGTTTTACCTGTTGCCGATCTGCCTCGTGATCTTCCTCTTGAGCCTCTTTCACCAGCACCAGTTGCACCTAACAAATAAACAAACACAAATATCAATTTACTATTAAACTACGCATCCAGCCCACGTAGCACTAAAAGAATGTAAAATGAACCTTTTAATGACATCATACCATTCAAACAACATTTTTTTCCCCAATCTTTTTAAGATGGTGTAGCTGTTAGTACAGTACAATATGGTGATGTACCAGTACGTCGAACACCAAAAATCCAAAAAAAATTAAAAATTTCCACAAATTCCAGTCGAAAATCAAAAAATCACAAAATCCAACACCAAAAATCCATAAAAATGAAACATTTTCACCAAAAATATCAAAATTTGCACAAATAAAACCAAAATTCCATTCAAAAAATGAAAAATTTCCTCCGAAAAATTAAAAACTTTAGTGAAATATCAAAATTCCCTTCAAAAATCACAAACTCAAACACCAAAAATCCAAAAAATAGTCAAATTCTTCCTCAAAATATCAAAAATCCCGTTTAAAATCCACTTTATCGCGGTACGCGTATCCTGACGTATACAAAATTACGTCAATTAGAACACTTCCTGGAGAAAACAAAATGTTTTAATCCAAAATGGCGAAAAAAAAAAAAAAAACACTCGATTTAACTCGAAAAACAAAATCAATCAAAACAAATTGTCACAAAAATAGGAAACATTTATTTTTAACGCATGCGCACAATAGCTAAACCACAAAAATCCCACCATTCAGCATCCCCAGTTTGTTTCCATGACGACATCACCTCACATTTTCCCTTTCCTCCCCACCACGCATGCGCTCTTTACCTTCCTCAACTCTCAACTCCTAAATTTATCAATTTTTCTCATTTTCTCATTTTCGATTTCACGAAATTTTTTTTTAATCCTCACTTTTGACGGCGTGATGATGCAACGGCGTCGTCGTCCATCCGCTTTAATTCCTCTCGCATTCGTCGAGGGAGTCAGTCGGCGAAAAAAAAAACTAATCTAATCTCGGATGGAAATAAAAATGAATCGTGGACTGTGGCCCGAAACTCGTGCAACTCGACTCTCCTCCGCAATAACTGCCGGGTCCAAGTGCAAAACACAAAAACGCGATAAGAAACAAAAATTAAAAGAAAAAGAAAAAAAAAAAAATTTTCGCGAAAACGAGGCCAATAAAACGAAACTCCGTTTCGCCATCCGACTTTCCCCAACCCTTCGAATCCCTCAATGGAAACGCTCCAACCCAATGACGAGGAAATGAAACGCCAAGGTCGAACGCCAAACGACTCATCGTACCGTTTGACAAAATATTAAAACCACTCACGCCCCCCCGCACGCCCCCCTCTCGCGCGAAAACGCATAAAACTCGCGACACAAAAAAAATTCGCATCAAATTCGTTTTAGTGCGCGTGGATGATGACGTCATTTCTTTTATTTTCGTGGGAGATCCCCTCCGAATGTGGAGGGCAAGTCGGTGTTGTTGGCGTCCCCTCTGGGCGTTGAGTGGCCGCGTGACCTTGCTTAGGAATGTTGCGAGAACCCCGTGTTGCGTCATCCAATAGGAAAGCGAGTTTGGCCGATCCTTTTATTTCATCTCTTGGAATCGCACCTTGTGTTACACAGCAAAACGGGTTGAATATCAAACGGGCAATTCGCCGAACTCGAGTCCGATAAAAATTATTGATAAAAATTATTGATAAATATGCAATTAAATTAATTTAATTTAATTTAATTTAATTTTATTTGATGGAAATTTTTTGGGGGGAAGCTCTTGGTTTGGTGATGTCATTGAAAGTCTTCGATGACAATCGATTTTTTTTTTTATTTTTTTTTTCTATTTGGTTTGTAAAGTGTAAATAAAGTCGATTTCTCAATCGGTTGATTTCACAGAACGAGGCGTTGCTTGTGGTGAAAAGGAACATCCTCGTTGGACAATTGCCAACTAACAACTCATCAATGGTCATTTTTCATTGGGATCGTTTTGGGGTGAACATCAGAGCTGGATTAAGAGGGAATTTTGTGCGGGGTCCCCTAAGATGGAATTTCTCTTCTTATTGCACTTGAAACATTTATTTTTGTGGATAAAGGGCTATTTTTGCAGATAACAATGCATGTACATGTGCAACGTACATTTTTACATAAATTAATTGCATTTTTACACTGCCAAATTGTATTTTACATGTACAAATTGCATTTTTACACGCACAAATTGCATTTTTACACGACCAAATTGCATTTTTACACGGCCAAATTGTATTTTTACACGGCCAAATTGCATTTTACAGCTAAAAATGCATTTATTCATTTAAAAGTACATTTTACACATACAAAATGCATTTTTACATGTGCAAAATAAATTTTTACATGCACAAAATAAATGTTTTCCGTTTAAAATGCATTTTTACACATAAGAGTGCATTTTACACATACAAAATGCATTTTTACACCTAACACTGCATTTTACACATGCAAAATGCATTTTTACATGTACAAAAAAAATGTTTTCAGCTAAGAATTCATTTTTACAGCTAAGAGAGCATTTTACACGTCCAATATACATTTTTACAGATAAGAATGCATGTCACAAATACAACATGCATTTTTACACGTTCAACACGCATTTTTACACATATACAATGCATTTTCCACGTCCAAAATGCATCTTTACACGTCCAAAATACATTTTTACAGATAAGAATGCATGTCACAAGTCCAACACGCATTTTTACACGTACACAATGCATTTTCCACATCCAAAATGCATTTTTACAAGTACACAATGCATTTTTCACGTCCAAAATGCATTTTTACACGTCCAAAATACATTTTTACACATAAAAATGCATGTCACAACTCCAACATGCATTTTTACACGTACACAATGCATTTTCCACATCCAAACACGCATTTCTTTTGCACAAAAATCCATCTTCCACCACAAAAATCCATTCCCTTATAAAACCACACCATCGAGCGCAAAAACGCATCTCACCAATAAAACCTCCCAAAGATATAATTCAACAATTTCTCACAACCGCTCTGTGCCCACCAAAAACCGCCACTAACAACCACCACGGAATTCCGTTATCATTTTTTGAGCCCTTGTCATGCACGTTTCTATTTCTGTTCTGTTGGGTAATCCCTGCACCTTGCCTCAGAGGCTATTTCCACTCCAATAACAACATTTTACACTCCAAAATAAAATTATTTTTTTAAAAAAATCCACTAACAATTTAATTCCTCCAATTTAAACACAAAGAAAAGAAAAAAAACTAATTGCCACCTGCCCCGTTGTGACACGTTTACAACGAGTTGCACTCGCAGTCGTGATAGCAACCTCAACCCAAGCACCGAGCAGCGAGCATTTTTCTTCGAAGAAACTCGACGAAAAAATCGTGAAAACAAGCAGCGCGGCTGCAACCGCACTCAACTCAATCTTGTGACGAGTTGCGTAATTTGAGTTTTATTTTTAAACCTTCAACCGAGATACGCAATTTCACCGATATATATATATATATATATGTTGTTTTTTTTTATAATTTTAATTATTTTTCTCAAAGTTTCCGCGCATAAACAAGAAATTTCCATGAATTTTCGCCTCCCGCCTTTTCGAAACTAACGATGGCGGACGTAAATGGAATAAAAACGCAAAATTAAATGAAAACGAATTTTTTTGTTTTTATTTTTTCGCGAATACTGGGAAATTCAATTTCGTCATTGCGATGTTATGAAAAATCAATGGTTTTAGTCCAAAAATTGATCTTTGACCAAAACAATCGACATTTTAGACCAAAAATCAACGTTTTTATTCCAAGGTTCGGTGCTTTTAGCGCAGAACTTGATCTTTTTGACCAAAAAAATCGACATTTTATAATGAAAATCGACGTTTTATACAAAAAATCAACGTTTTTATCCCAAAATTCGCTGCTTTTAGCCCAGAATTTAATCTTTCTAACCCAAAAAATCTATATTTTAGACTGAAAATCGACGTCGAACACAAAAATAAAAGTTTTTAGCCCAAAATTCGATGTTTTTACCCCAAAAATTGATATTTTTGACCAAAGAAATCGACATTTTAAACTGAAAATCGACATTGCAAACAAAAATCAACATATTTGGCCTAAAACTCAAACTTTTCAGCCCCAAAATCGACTTTTACAGGCCAAAAATATCCATACGATTCAAACAGTTGAGATTTACTACATTGTTCCATGCATAAAAGCGCCCCGCACTGCGCATGCGCCGCCAACGTTTCACTTTTCGTGACGCTGAGCCAATTTGCCCTACCGCGCCAGTACAAGTTTCACTTAAAAAAAAAACAAAAAAAAAACAAAGGCCACGTGCAACATTCATATGCCGTTCCTCGTTTGGCATCGAGCCAGCAGCTGTCGACCTTGGGGGATGCCAGTGCGGGTCATGTGACCTAATTTGGCCCTGCCTTTTACACTATTATTTCCATTTTTATTTTTATTTTCTATTTCTTGTTTTTCTCGAATAGAATTAATTTTCCCTTCGATTTTTTTCAAAGAAAAAATCCTTTTTATTATATTTTTTCAATTTAGGCCTAAATGTGTGTTGAGCTTTTTCGTATTTAGTAAATCGATCCGTGCGCCTTCTTAGGCCTCGCTCCCGCCTAGATGGCTCCTTGGTTGCCATGACGAGCAACGAAATTGTCCTCAGTTGCCAGGCAACAGATGATAGAGTAGAAATAACTTTCTACCAAGAAATCGCGAATAATAATTGAAGATAAATGGAAAAATTGGAAAAATAAAAAAAATATAAAAATTTCGCATCAAAAAAAAATAATAACAAAATTTAAAACAATTATTTTATAAAATTTTTTTTTTTTTTTTCTAATTTTTAAAAAAAAAAAAAAAAAATTATTTGAGCAGCAGATGGAGCAACAACAACACCTGTTGGAGTTCGATTTGAATGCACGCACGTGTCGTCTCTATGCGCTCACCAAACCTCCGAAAAGCGAAACAAAATGGAAAATACAAACCCGACACACCTCAACCAATGGTGTTGGCGTTGCCCGGGCAACCGAGAAGAAAAATATCGATCGTGAAAAAAGAAAAAGAAAACTCTTTTTCCTTAATCCATTAAACATTGTGACGTTTTTTTTTTCTTGTTATTTCAGGTTTCATTCATCAATTTTTGCGATTTTTCATTTCGACGGTGTTTGGGTTTTCCGCATGCGGGAAACGGTCGCGCGGATGCGGCATGAGGGATCGGAAATGCCGGTTAAAAATAGAATTTCTATTTCGGATTGGAAAAAGGAGTAAAAATATATTTTTAACGTGACTAAGATATCTGCTATCGATTTTCGACCCGGTGGCGTCTTGAAGGGGGGGATCGTAAGGTTTTCTTTGTTTTTGGGGTTTCCCTGCACGCGTTTTTCCCTGCACCTGAGTCGCGCTCCCCTCCGCTTTCTCAGTGGTTTCTATCCACTCGAAGCCCTTTTGTGCACTCTAAAGGGACCTGTTCACAAATTAATCTGGCAAAAGGTGTCGTGTTTTCATTTACTTTTCAAACATTTTTTTGGATTTACAAAAAATAATAATTTAAATTTTTAAAAATTTAAAAAAAAAATAAAAAAAAATTGTGACGCAATTTAATTTTTTTTTTCTTCTGTGAATCGAAAAAAGATTTCCAAAAATAAAAACGAGTTTGTTAATCTTAGCACTTCTAATTTAAAATCGGCCATTTTTTTTTATTTTTCTTTTTTGAAACTAAAAAAAGTTTTTTTTTTCCTCGCTCGTTTCTAGTATGGGAAATCCCTTTTGCATTTTCTGCGCAGCTTGATATCCAAAACCCCGATAAAAACCAACATTCCACCCCAAAAAGACCCAAAAAGACTCAAAGAGACCCAAAATCCACCCAAAATACCCCCAAAAAACCCAAATCTCCACCAAAACCCCGAAAAAAACCAAAATTTCCCTAAAAAAAAAACCAAAATCCATCCAAAAACGCCCCAAAAAACCCAAACCTCCACCAAAAACCCAAAAAACCCAAAAATACCGAAAACCCTCCCAAAAACCCAAATACCCACCTAAAAACCAAAAATAAACCCCAAAAAAACCCAAACACCCACCTAAAAACCCTAAAAACCCCAAAAGAACCTCAAAAAACCCAAATCCCCACCAAAAACCAAAAACAAACTCAAAAAAAACCCCAAAAGAACCTCAAAAACCCCAAATCCCCACCAAAAACCAAAAACAAACCCCAAAAAAAACCCAAATCCACACTTAAAAAACCCAAAATCCCCCCAAAAAAACCCAAACCCCCACCTAAAACCCCCAAAAAACCCAAAAAACCAACCCACCAAAAAAACCCCATTTCCTTCAAACCACCATATGCTATATCCATCCCCGATTCCCGACCCATTTCAAGCCTGAAAACACCACAGCAGGTGAGAGCACCATTCTCAAGGCCATAGGGATGGGTAAACCAAAAACCTCGCCGAACCAAACAACCAAACCAACAAAACCTCCTCCATCTTTCCCCCCAACCCAAAAACCCACGCAAAACCAACCCCACCACCCAAAAAAAAACCCAACAAAAACACCAACACATGAATCAATCTAATGGCATGCATATTTAATGAGGGTTCCCCACACTCGTGCCGTGCGCAGGTCTTCCCCCATTCCTCGATCCCGCGACTTGCGTGCGCCGTGAACCGTTCCACAACATCCACCGCCCGCACTCGCCTCACCCGAGCCCCCCGAAACCACCCCGCAAAACGCCATTTCCTACTCACATTTATACGCGTGCGGATGACCTTGTTTTCGACGTGGCATGGCCCTTTCTCGGTGCGAGTTTGTTGACGAACTTCCGCGCGTGCCACAGGAAATTCCCGGGGCCTCCCCTCGACTCCGATTGCTCGCGACTCGCCACGCACTCACATCGCGGTCGGATACAATCCGGGCGACTGGAACACGTTGGCTGTTGTTTTGTTTTTTCAAACACGATCGTTCGCACCTAACGATCAGGAATTCGTGGCTCCCGATGGTGGAAAAAAAAAGAAAACATGAAACGCCAAAACAGTCCAAACCTTGAATGACGTCAGAGGGTGCCCCGCGCCAAAATGTAAATGAGGCTTACGGATATCCTCGCGAATGGTTGTTTGGTTTGGTGTTCGTGCGCGGTTGGGTTTTGCATTCCGGTGGTGGGTGAAGGGGGGTTGGGGGTTGGGGTGGGGGGTGGGGGTAGGGGAGGAGGTTTTGGGGGGTTTTTG
>JAQIXU010000789.1:0-24988 GCA_034701245.1 Strigamia transsilvanica | reverse complement strand
TTAACATGTAAAATCTTACATTTAGACTAGTTTAAAAAATTTAAACAAGTTTAAATGACTTTATGAATGCAGCTATTATTAATGCGTTTAGTCTAAATGTTTTGTTGTCTAAACTTGATGCGCATGCCCACTGCGATTGAAAGCACACTAAATCAGCCGCCATTTTTAAGTTAGATCGAGAGTCGCGACGACCCTCAATTAAGCTGACCAGAAACAAATGGCACCAAATTTATATCCGAAATTTGGAGTTTAAACACGCAGTTTAACACACAATGCGAAGTACTATATCAAATGCGAACAATTACATTTTTTTTTCTTTTGGCTACGCAAGATCAAATTGAATGGCTGCTCGCCATTCAAGTGAAAATAACACTGTTTTCCATTAGAATTACTTTGGTGGACGTGGAAGAGGAAGTTGAATGATTAATGATGCACTTTAGTATTTTCACAGTTGTAAAAATAATTTTCTCCTCTCTTCTGTTGAATTGAATTCTGTCCAAACTTAAAAATAACAGGAAGATTGTGAAGTTTGAAAAGAGAAAGTATTTTCTAAATTTGATCATTACGCCAGCTGGTTACAGTTGATGCAGGTATTTATGGCCCTCGAGAAATTATTCTTTTAAATTCACGAGTGGTTCTGATTAAAATGAAGTTTGTAAACAAGTAAGCGCAACTTTAGTTACTTGATTAAATGAAGGCAACCGACATTTTGCGCGTGAGTAATCCTGCAAACAATTAAGGTAATGTGGTTAAATGTTTGCTGAAATGACGGGAGGATAAGAAGGTGATGGTCTGTTCGAGAGCGACTCTAGTCGCACATGTTTCACACCTTGATCTCTATTTAGCCTAAACCCAGAAGCTGATCGTAAATCAAATGCTATTTTTAAGGCGAAATGCTTCCACGTGTTATTGCTTTAACCCCGATATGAAATTTTACATATTTTATTCTATTCATTTCATTTCGCGAGGATCGAACTGGTTCCACGTTGATTTTTCATGAAAAGTATTAGGTCGGATGGGAATAGTGTGTGATTTGTTCATTAAAAAATTACATTTTATTTATGGTTTGTGGTGAAGTCATTTATAAATGACAAATCAGAATGAGCGATTGAGATGTTAATTCCAAATGGTGCACCACCTATCTATGGGATTGCAACTAATTTAGACCATGCGGTACTGTATTAAATGCTAAATATCTGTGATTTATATCTAGATAAATTCAGGCTGCAGTGTGGTCGAGGCAATACAGTTACCACATTTTCCAATGTTAAAAGACCGGGTGAAGATTGATGTCATTGAATTTCAATGGTGGACAAACTTAAAACAGGTGGACTGAAGGGAATTTCTTTTGTCCACACGAAATACATAAAACTGTGATTTCATGTCCACAAGAAGTTGTAGCTCTTAGTCTTTGCGAATTAGTTTCTAGGACCATTGGTAATGTATGGGCTGCCAGTTCTTTCTTAGAAGCAATCAGCAAATAAAATGGTAATGGATTTGGCTAAAATGAGTCGATTTATCTGCAGAGTAATATAGCAATCGTAGTCAACATAAAACCTGCTTTCAAAGCACTTTGGAGGTAAAGGAAGTGAGTAAGTGGTCTGACCAAAAGGTTCACATTCAGGAATGCTGCAGCTGCAGATAGTGATGGCACAATTTGTGGAACTATCCTTTATACAGAACTTTTGCCATACTGTACTCTCCTAATCGCGTGTTATTTTCACTTAAAGAAATTTCACTCCGTTTCAACAAACACTTTTCAGGTGAAAAACATGTTCATTTTCAACAGAAGCCAACATTTAACAGAATCCATTTGATGTAAACAACTTTCCTTGTACTGTGATGTGGACTTAATTAGGATTATGGAGGCTTAACAGTAGGGACTGGAAATGTGGTTTTGGAGGTGGTTCTTTTCCTCAAACTACATCCTCTTGCAGCATTCCTTTGTGGTAATAACAAGCGACAGGAGTGGAACAAGCTATTTTAGTCTTCAATTAAGGAGTGAATTAGTTTATCCGAATTTGTGCCTGGCTGCAACGTTTCACAATAACTTTTGTGTATTTAAAGAAAATGACTTATTTGCTTTCTAATGTAATGTGGTGGGATCAATTCATTATTCATACGGGAAAAGCAAGCAGTCCGGAGCTACAGTTTGCGAATCCAGGGCCGCACCGTGGATAAGAGGCGCCTTTGTTCAAAGTTGTATTTCAGTGACTCCATACTGCATAAAAGTGTACTAGAGTCCTAAAATGATGATAGCCAGCATGTGTAGAGTGTAATGCGCTGTTTGAATTTGGCATCAAGACACTGGGAGTGCACTGTAGAGGAATTCAAGTCTGGGAATCGATGTTCTCAGATTGCATTTACCACTATTTCAGAGCTGTGTAATATTGCTATAGTAGTCAAGTTATGAATGAATGCACTTACTTGACAACCAAAACAATATCTGCATTGGTAAGAAACCATAATCTCCATAATGCCAATTTAAGGCCAAAACCAAGGAACACTTGCACATACTGTAGGCTAGTTGAAGGTCCACTTAGCGGAGGCTGGAAAGGAAATCAATTGATGCTTTATTTACAAGTGGCTTTTGAAGCATGACTTTTACAAGTCTTTGGCATTTCGCCTATTACTGAAGATAAGTCATCTATGGTGATACTTCTAAATTTGAACGCATCTACTGGTAATGCCAGTTTACTATTAGCTTTTAAAGGACAAAATGGTTGCAATGCCAAACTATAACTAGCCTGTCTGCAGAACAAAAGAAGTAAAATGGGTGGGAATTATAGTGCTGGCAGCTGTAATACATCAAAAGTTTTTACTGACGTTGCATGTTGACAGGCATTAGGTTTGCCACCCCGACTCTAGACCGCTTGATTTGTAACTGTTGGCGGATCCCAGTGGACCATCCAATAAGTAGGCCGTGGCGATAAGTGTGGATGGGGTCTCAGTCCAACAGACTGTGTACAAGGTTTTTTGGCAAGGTGCTGCATGCATCCAGGCAGAACACTTGTAACTTGGCATGGAGCCAATGAAAGGCAGTCAGATTCACCTTAGTAATAGAAAATAACTTCTTTCTGCGAAAGAAATTTATTTTATTTTATTTTGTTTTTGTTTGGTTTATGTAAGGTATATTTAGCATTAACCTAAAATGGTTGGTTTTTTCCATCGTTTTTTCCATCATTTTTTCCTCAAGTTGTCAAATAGAATTGGCTTTTGTGTGGTTGTTCCCTTGTGGGTAGTTGGAAGTTTTGATACTAACTTTTTTCTTCTTCTTATATTGTGGCTGGGTAATAAACGGGTAAGTTTTGGGATTCAATTTGTTTTGGATTCTTTTTTCTGGAATAAATTGGAATTTCCTGACATAGATCTTCTTTGACATCAGCTTATATCGATTGAAATAATTGGCTTAACTGCAGTGGGCAGTGCAAAATAACACTAAACTGCAGTCCAAAAGTTATTTAGACCAGAAGTCATTTTTGAACAGCATTTAAACAAGCACGAAGTTGTAAAATATATTTTTTAACCATATGGATAGACTAAATGACTTTTCGGCTTGAAGTAAAACCAATCGTTAGCAACAGTGAAGAATTCCTAAGTTGTCGTTAAGCAATCATTCGTTGGGGGTTATGTTTAAACGATAGTGAATACTTCGCGGTTCATGGACAGGAGGTATAAACTGATGTCCAATACTGCTATTCAAAACTGTTATTCTCGGTTCGTTTCGTTGGAGCTTGTTGTAACGACATCATGCAGCTGTCATTGACACATGCAATGTTAGCCACCGCTCGAGGTGTTGGCCACAAACAAGTCTGACATGTGTCGCATTGTCAGGGTTTTGGAAGTGCATGGATGAATAAGCATTAAAGGTGCAAACATTTTTTGTCCTGTAAAATTTGAGATTAAAAAAAATATATGTATTAAAAATATAAAAAATTCTGCCGTAAACTTTCTTTATTGACGCCTATTTATCCGTTTATCTCTATTTTTCTGCTGCTGCTGCTGCGGTTGTTGTTGTAGAGTTAATCTATGGCTTTACATTTTGTTTTGTTGGCACGGGTGCATCTATAAATAAAAATGATGGTTACCTTGGTCTAGTCAATTATTAAAACGATTTTCTCGTCAGTAGCTCTGGGTTATGGATCACTTTGCTGCACAACACTAAATTTCTTTTAATTTTTAAACAGCAAAAAAAAATTGGAATAATTAAAAAAAAATTATATTAGTAAAAGGTATTAGAAAGTATTAGAAAATAAAAAACAGTAATAAATTAAT
Source organism: Strigamia transsilvanica (assembly GCA_034701245.1). NCBI lineage: Eukaryota > Metazoa > Arthropoda > Chilopoda > Geophilomorpha > Linotaeniidae > Strigamia > Strigamia transsilvanica. The sequence goes on along the minus strand of JAQIXU010000789.1, from coordinate 20,713 downwards.
CCCCATTAAATAGGGTGTGGTTAATTTGGGTTAAAAAAGGGATGAAAGAAGTTAAGTTATATGCCTATCAATATCAGAGCAACTGAATAGCCTAAATGGTTTAAAAATATATCTTACAATATAATTTTGGATTTGCCTAATTAATACATTCCAAAATATATCGCTTTTCGCACAATTTAATTACATTATTCGTGCATTAAATAATGTATTTTATAACACAATTGAAAATGCATTTTGACAATGCATTTGCAATTATAAAATAACAATATTGTGTAATGTACTTTACATTTATATTTTTTAAAAAGTGTTTTAAAAAATATTTCATACAATGCATTTGCAATTCTCTAACAATAGTAAAATAAAATACATTTCAGAACACATTTTATAAAATGTATTTTGCCGATGCATTCATATTTGACAAATAATATTATTGGAATGCATTTCACAATACATTTTACAAAACCTATTATCATTTGCAATCCAATAGCATGCCAAATTGTATTACAAAATGCATTCCCAAATACACTGTGAAACATAATTCATTTTAAAATACATTGCAATGCATTGTAATATAATTGCGATGTATTTTTGAACCATATGGGAGTAAAGTTGTCTGGCTGTTGAAGTAGCTGACATCTCAAGCAAAAGACAGGATAAAAAGATTCCAAGTTCCAGCAGCAAGTCCTAACTGGAATCTTTTCAGCATTGTCTTGATGGTCTTGTTTACTCAGTGGAACCCCATTGTAGCTCTGAATCCAGCCATATTTCACCAGCGAAAGCACCATTACTGGCTAATGCATTTGGGTCAACCCTAGCTCAGTCGAAACGTGTCGATAAACTGATTTGTCTCTGAATGCGAGGTTCGTCTGCGCTTGGTTTTGGTAAATCTTTCGGGTGCTTTTGTTAAAAGCACACCTTTGGGCGAATTCTCGTTAGTCGTGTGTATAGTTTGTATAGGTTTATTTCCGGCCGTGGGGAGGAAAGGGAAAAACGTGTGTGGCAGCAGCCGTGCAGGTGCGGTTTAAAGTTGCACTTTAATGTAAGCTTTAAAGTGTTTAGTTTGGTGGTTAAAAGTTGTGATGGGAATTTGATAATCCATAAGGTTCTGTTTTATATTTTTCTTTTTGGCAAATGGTGTGATGGTTTAGTTAAGACTGCAGTAGTTTTTAAAGTTGATGATGGATGCAGGGGTGGATTGAGACGGGGGCCCATGAAAATTCTGAAATTATATTTTTAGCTTCACATCGTATTATTGCTGAAAATGCGAAAAATTTAATTTTAGACGAACGAAATTCATTTTTAGATGGAAAGAAATTGGTTTTAGACAAAAAAATATCCATTTTCAAAAATTCATCTTCAGACAGAAACAAACTCATTTTCAGACACAAAAAATTTATTCTTTGCCACAAAATACCGTATTTTATCGATTAAAAATCGCGGCAAAAATTCACAAAAAGTCATACGATTTGCGAGCCATTTTTTACAAGAAAAATGAAAATGTCTACAGTCTATGTAGTGAGATTCATAGCTTCCCATCAATCATTCGTTTTTCGAACTGTTATAACAGCACCAATGTGGCAATTTTGAACAATGCATAGACAAAATTCTGTACACATCTTTTCCAAATTTGCCATATTGGCACTGTATACAACCGTCGGCTGTATACAATTTCAATTAAAGTCGCCCTCAGTTGCAGGTCGTGGCAAAAAATTGCATTTGCAATTACAAGCCGCGACTTTAAATCGATGAAATACAGTATTCATTTTCAGACACTAAAAAATTAATTTCAGACACTAAAATTTATTAGGTGCAATTAAAGTTTCTGTTTATGTGGTTTTTGATGTTTCTATAAACAGTAAAAATAGAATACTAAAACACATCTAACTGGGAATGTGTTTATAGTGTAGTTTTTTGGTTTTATGCTCAGTCTAGCGAGTAAATGGCAATTAAAAATTTCATCATTTCAATCAACCAATGGATTGTGGCTCACTTGTTTGAGCACAATTTTGCCTTTACTCACATTTTAGGAGGTAGAGGCTTCGCCTCAAAGCATTGTGACGATTGGGAAGTTAGACTGCTCAATCTAACTTATGTGGCAGCTATTTTGAATTTGGTCGTAAAAACCATGAAATTTGCTGTTTACTGCTGTTTTTAGTGTGTACCTGTTTAAAGAAACACCAAAAACGTCAAAAACAGAAACCTGGAATGCACGTATTCTTGGACAAAAAATGGATTCTTATGAGAAAAATGGATTTTTTTAAGGGACCCAGGGCACGTGTCTTCTTTCCCCTCCTTGCCCGACCTCGGATGGATGGATGGATGGTTGGTTAAGGGTTAAAGCTGCTGTGATTTTCATTTGAATAGATTTTTGACTTGCTAAATTTGGCCAATAATGTCACTTCCATTTTGGACGATGGGTCGTAAGCGAGGTGTGGTTAGATTAATGGGTCTGTTTAAATTTTTTGGGAGTTTCTACTTCACTTTACTTGCAAAGATTGAAGAAAATTAAGGCAGCATCGAAGGAATTGATGGATCAATAGTCTGAAGTGTACAGTGGCATGCCATGTGGTCTTAAGGGACAACCAACCTCTAAAGCCTTTGTGAACTATGTAGTGAAGTTGAGATTGTGTCTCAACTGGTCTCAAGGGCATATTTTGAATGACAAACAGTGTGTCGTAAGACTGATACTGAAGTTCAGTTAATAAATTTGAATACAAATTTGAATCACAAAGAAACGAGCTTGGAATTTTTGTGAAACAAAGTTCAATTCGAAGGCAATAGTGGCGAGGTATATGGTGTATGTGTGGTTTATCCCGTACGTGACCACTCGGCAGAGCTGGAGCTAGGTTATTGGCGCTTTGGGCAGATACTTGGTTGGTTGGGATGTACTTTTATGTCATTGGGGAAAGCAATTTTCAATGTTTCGTTAAGTAACATCTGCAATTATGTGAAATCTTTTATTTATTTATTTCGTTTTATTCCACATAGATGATGGCACTATAGGCGTTAGCCTGGCTGGGAATTGTGTACATCTAACCCCTCCTTTTTAGCGATCTGTGAGTTGGCTTTCTTGGGGACCCAACCTTGCATTCGCACTGACAACTGGTAAAATTGCAGAAAATTCAGTTGAAGTGGATGGCAAATTTTCTTGCCATAGGAACAGTATTTTAATCAGACAGGGATGGAAAGCAACTGGAATTCCCAGCAGGTCACCCATCCATGTACTGACAAAACTGAGCAAAATTGAGCAAAGTTGAGAAAAATTGAGCAAAGTTGAACAAAATCGAGCAAGTTGAGCAAATTTGGGCAAATTCAGCAAATTTTAGCAAAATCGGGCAAATTCAGCAAATTTTAGCAAAATCGAGCAAAATACGATCCAGGTACAGGTTGTCCAAGTTCCACTCATTTATGTGCGTTCCAATTTGAACTCCTTTTAATTTCAAATCCAACACGCATCTCCGGATTGTGCCCAAATCGGCAAACCTAGTTAACGTTTAATTCGAATTAGAAAATTACTTTTCAGTTACAGGAAGTATTAAGAGTATTTAATACTGTACAATAAAATTGCAGCATTAAAAATTCATAACTAATTCGGTTAAGGTGCTCACATTTCTGTAGGAAACTACAGACAGCTAATCAATTTGTTCCAATCCAACTGGCAAACTTGTCTGAAGTGCATGGTTTTAGCTGCAATCACAGTTTCTATTGGTATGTTTTTTGGTGTTTCTATTCGTATGGCTATTTTTGTTGTCCATTCTGTTTATAAAAATGCCAAAACGGTAAAAACAGAAACTTTGAATTTTGCAATTGCATGCCTCAAATTGATCGTGTAAATTATCAGTCGTATTTGCACGGCGAATCTAGTGCAAACAACACGTTTACACGCTATTAAACATGCGTGTAAATGACTTTTTGAAGCCAGCAGTACTGATTTTTCAGTACGTCGCCATTCCTCTCATGCATTGAAAACCAAGTTCTGAAAATACGGTTATTATTTCCCTTTCCTTCTCGTTTTATCAGCCGTATACTTCTGAATTCATATTGCATACATTGCGACTTGGGAACTGAGAATATTCGAGGTCATTTTGAAAGCTGCAAACGGAATCTCAAACAACTCTCAGTAGGTTATGGCCATAAATCTTGTTCTTGCCATTGCCTGGGCTCGTAATAGGTTTCTACAAAGTACATGAGAGAGTTTTTTTCCTTCTTTTTCTTACACATAAGCTGGTAAACAGAACGATTTCTTGAAAAATTACGACATAAGACATGAGATATTTGGATGGAAGTTTTATCACACCTTATATTAGGTGATCGTGATTGATAGAAAAAGAAAAGTTGGTATAAAAGTGAGTTTTCATGCCTTGCACTCTATACTTGATGGTGGATGAAAGGTCAGGTGTCACGAAACATTTTCCCTTCATTTCTTCCACTATAAACCTCACAGGGCGGACTGCAAAGTGCATTCATCTGTGATTGAGAGCATTAAAATTTCAGGGTTGAGCAAGACTAAAATCGATGTGCACGAGAAAAATGTGCTTTTGAGTCTTCTGTTTTTTTGTGTTCTTTTTACAGTTAAATTGAAATAACTTTGTCAAGAATTTATTGCTCATATTTTGCTGTTATCAGTTGTTCAGTCTGTGATTGATGAGACTGAAATTGAAGATTGGCTGCTTCGCTTGTTATGAAAAGTTGAGTTCGTGAACATTTTGACAGATTTCTTTTTGGGGGATTTTTCATTGGATTATTTTTTATCTGGATTCGAATTGTATGGATGTGAGGTCTATAATGGCTGTTATTAAGCGCTAGGAACATGTTTGATGTACCAATTGCAGTTTCCTGTGAAATAAAAACCAAAAAAAGTGCAAATGTTTATGACTTATGAACCCAAAGCTGTGTGTTGGGAAGTGGAAAAGTAATGAGCACATTAATTTTTTTTTTAATTTTGAGTTAAATTTTGCACGTATACACGTGCAAACAAAGTTTAATGAAACTTTAATTAATAATAAATTGTAAAATGAGTATAAATTGGATTTGCAATCAAAACTGGTTAGTTGACCCTGCAATTGCAAAATGACCAACTACCAGGGCTCGAAATGAAAAATTTCACGAACCGGAACGCCACTTCAAAATTAAAAAAAAAAATAATACGTACAATTACAAAATCACACGAAAAAAATTATCACGATACCGGAAATTTTTTTCCATAATTTCACGAACCGGAACATCGTTCCGGTTTGCTCCGGTACATTTCGAGAAACCAGAAACAGGCTTCTGCTGCCAAGTAATTAATGGAAGCTTCTTTGCTAGACATGTCTGAATGGGTATGTAACATTCAATTTATTCAATTTGGTCAATAAGAGTCAATCGGAGAGCTTAGCTGGCTAACTGGCTGAATGATTGAAAATTACACATGACGTCTGACTTTGCAACATCCAAGTGTTTTAGGTGTTTGTGCTTTTGTTTTACGATGTTCGAATATTTGAAACACAACAGTAGTCGCATTTATATTTTTTAAACCAGTCTAAATCTAAGATTTTACATGTTAAATTTGACATTTAAATTTGTTTAAATGACTGTATGAATGCGCCTACTGAGTCAGCACCTTCAAGTGTGTATTTCTCTCATTTGTCCCACAAACTTACACATCTCAAGAGATACGTGTTGCAAGGTGCTGAGTTGGCTGCTTCTGTTGCAAACCATAGTTTAAAGGCAGTTTATTTAAGGAAAAAAAACCATTTTTATGCAAACACAAATAGGAAGCAACCAACGTTATATGACTTGACTTGATAGGAGATCTTGGCTGGTTTTATCTTGTGTCTGTGTCTGACAAGTCATCTTACGGGTACGGCTGGGAGCTGCGGTGTGGGAAAGAGGAATTTTTTTTCCTTTTCTTTTTGGAATTGAATGCATTAAAAGTGATATTTTATACCACGGTTGAGTTTGCGAATATTCTGTTGCAGATTTTTAATGGATCAAAGTATCAAATGCAACTTTTGATGGACAGAACGATCAAACTTCATCCTGAATGCAATGTGTTTATAATGTGTTTACACGGGTGTAGAACAAGCGATTTGCATTCGTTTACACTCGTTTTCACCTGTTAAGCGAATAAACAAGGCGTATTTTTATTTATTTCTTTAATACCTGGCGCTAATGTTCCTATTTGGGGCTGATGATATTGATCTGTACAGTTATCATCGCCAGGCATTCACAATCAATAATGCAATTTCTACCTATTTTTGCGCGATCAGTGTAATTTCTTTTACGAGGGGAAACGTTCTTGTTAGTTGAGTTTTTGCGACTTGGCATTAGTTTTAGGGCAAAGCGAAGTGACACGTTCATCGATGATGTTGGCAACAGCAACTTTTAATTGCTTCTTCAGTTTATTGCTGCGTTAATTTACTTTTTTTTATGGAATTTCAATTACACGAGATGTAAAAGTAATATTAGATTAAAGACGAGTAAATATTATTGCGTTTGAAGCATTGCTACAGATTTTTTACAAAATTTAGTCTACATTTCCTTTTATTATTATTGTTTTTTTATAAATTTTTTTCTTCTTGTTTTGTGATTTATTTTGTTCTTTTTTGAGTGGATGCGATTTTCCGACTTGTGTTCTTCGCCGGAAAGATGGAGCATAGTGGGAAGTGCGATTTTTTTTTACGTGCTTGGTAATTCTTCTTCGGTTCCTTCCAAATTTTTTTTTTTGGTTCATCAAGACAGAAAAAATATCCAGCCACGCATTTTTTTTGTGCTTATTCAGCGAGGACCTTAACTGATCGTTGCTATCTCATCCTTTGTAAAGTTTGGTCTGGTATTTTACATTTTAAATGAGATCTATGCATCGCAAGCCGAAAGGATTTATTTTTTTAAAGTCGATATTTTTATATATTTTCAACTTATTCTGCTGAAATGAAGATATGTTGGATGGGATTAGATGGACGATCCATTTGTCTACATGGTTTTGCGTGAAAAGAAGAGAAAAAAAAATATGGGTGTGTCCTTAAATTACACCATGAGATAAAGGAAGTAAGAAAAGGAAGATTGGAAATGATCGATAATGCAATGAACTCGAGCAATTTCTTACACTTCAACTAACATCCGACACGTTGGTAAGAATAACTTTATTACCACCCAACTGGATTTGTTCGCTGATGAATTGAGCACTCGCTCGTATTATTTTTCGGAAAAAGTTTCAAATGTTGGAGATTGCGAGACGAAGAAGCAATTCTGAAGAATGTGACAATTAATAGAGAGTTTTTATTCACGCAGTGAAATATTTTGTTAACATAAATTGGCAATTAAGTCGAAGCAAATCTTGGGTTTGGCAAATTTGATGAAATATTTGATTGAATCAAGACGCAGCAATTTTGTCTTTGGGGTCACAACTGTGGCGAGTCGAATAAAGTCAATCAACTCAGGAATTTATTTAGTAATTTGCATATTGAACATCCTCTATCGCGGCAGTTAGAGGGGAGGCTAGGTTATTAACCACTTATAAATTAATGGATTTAAATGTATTTAAAGTGGCCGGAACAGAATTAGAAACTGGAACCGAAACTTTGGTATAAAACTGTACCCGAACCAGACAAACCAGTCAAGATTGATTCTAAAAGCAATAGTGACTATCACTATTGCTATTTTCGATCATCGTCTTCGTGTGGTGTGTAGGTGCATTTTTCCAATTATTTTTCCATTGTGCATTTGTAAGTATTGTAACAATTACATAATGACTGCGGATAAGTCAATAGCCAATGGGATTTTTTTGAGCAGATAACCTTGCATTTGGGGAAATCACAGAAATCCCAGTTGAAGGCGGGCAGATGTTCTTGGCAAAGAGATAGTATCTCAAATCAGACAAAAATATGAAACAGAAATTCCCGGTAGTCCATCGTCCAGTGATAAGTGTATTGTACATTTTTGATGCAGTGTTGCAGTATTGCACAAATTCTAAATGGATGTCACTTAAGTATTTGTTGTCCTGATAACTATTCTGATGATAAATCGTATCCTGATAAAGGGTATCTGCCAATGCTTGACCTGAAAATGATTCAGCTAGTGCTTTTATTTTTCTAATAAATAGGAAATAGGAAGTAAGGAAATCAAAATGGAAAAAAATTTTTTTTGGTTATGCGATGAATTTTTCTAGCTAGTCAATAAGTATCACTGAAAAAATTCAATGCACCAGACGCGAATATAAGGGTACCGGAGAGTGGATGGTGGAAATAAAAAGAGAAAATTACAGTAGAAATAATCAGAAAAGTACGGAAACCTGCTTAAAGGTGGATAGATACGCCCAAATTTAAATGCGGTTTGGCGGCACTTTGATTTTTTTTTCTTTGCCCGAGCGTGTTAAAATTCTCAACTTAGAGGATGCGGATTGGCGGGAAGACTTCACCAGAAATCAAACGCGGCACTTTTTTTATTTATTGCTCTTTTGTGCCATTTTTTTGCCAGTGGGTGTATCAAAAACACATGATCATACATACACTCTAAGCATGCGCAGTGACATTCCTTCGTTTTTTGAATTCCCCTAGTGCCTATTCAGCCTAATGGATAAGATGGCTCTGTCAGTATCCCGCTGCGCCAGTCCAGCCCTGACAGTAGGACTAGAACAAACTGTAGGACAGCAGGTGCATTCCAAAAGTCTCGCGTCAGCTAACGCGACCGTTTCGTGCAACAAATTGTTACGTGACTTCCGCAAAGTGTCGCGTTAGCTGATTAAAACCTCCTAAAACTGACACGGGGAACTTTCCACGTGTTCAGAGAACTACACGCGTTTCCATTGACAGTCACTTTTTTTTATTCCTTTGAAGCAGCCACTTGGTTTTTCTTTTCTTGAGCGAAATAAAAACATTATATCTGTTGTCGAAGGCATCTGTGCAGTTACACGAAAGTAGTCAAATAATGTGATCGGTTCACCCGGTTGGGTGAAATCCTTCCTCTGCACGGTCATAACATGGTCTTGGATTAGTAACATTTCTAAACAACTGCTAACACTGGCTTACACTGCACTTACCAACACAACACCCAAAACGAGTTTTAGACTTTTGGAATGCACCTAGTATGAATCTGCATCAAGATGCCTGGCGCTAATTGTAGTCAGCAAACACACAACCCACTGCCACTGAACCAAGTGAGAGAATGATCTCCGCAAAGAAAACAGGCTTAAAAGGTTCATAAGAATCAACCCTAACTAAGCAAGAAAAACTTTAATGAGAAAATAAGAATATTGCCAAACAAAGAAAACTTTACAAAACTAACAGAACATGGACCAAAAAACACGAGCTGGAAGGATCAAAATAAAAAACCTTAATCTATTTAAACCTAACTTGGGGGGAATAGAACACTCAAAACACTAGGAAAAAAGTTATAATTCAAACACACTGCGCTGAACACATTAAGCGGTTTAAAATTGAGATGACGTGATGAAGCTTAAATGAAAATGTAAAATTGCTTTTCGAAGTGAAAAGTATAAAAAACAGCCAGGTATAAAGTTTTCTTATTCTTTGCCCTTTACGCATTTAATTTATTTTTGATGTGGTGTTGGGTTTGATGAGGTACTTTACTCCGGTTTCTTGACGGTCATTTGTGGGCATTGGTAAAGGTTAGATCTATAAAGTGCAGCAGGAGCATAGATGTTCTTTTTTAATTTCCGGGTTCCATTCCTTGTGAAATCCTTTTGTATAGATTTAGGATTTTTCGTTCCCTTTTTTCATTCTTTTATATTATGATACTGAAACTTGGTCTTGCTGCGACGTGCTCGTCTCTAGATAAATTCCCTTGATGAAACTGCAATGTGGATTCTGTACATGAAATGTTGGACTCGACTTATTACTTGTGGGCTGACACTGAAAGAAACCTGCTTCCTTCCAATATTTGATGAAATTCTGACCTCGCTTAGAAGATTATATTAGAACACAATTGGTTTCACCGATTACTTATTTATAAATGCTGACGTGTGTGCATTTATACATTTCTTATTAAAAACGTTTTATTTTGTGATGATGTGACTATTGCATAATGTGCAGGTTTAATATCAGTATGTTCAGTCTGTTCCACAAGTGTTTATGTGTGAACAGACTATAGTGTTGCATGTTACTACTTTTTCTTACGTGTCTTTGCGTTGCGTCTAGTGTGAACACAAGTGTGAACCTACTTTAACTCTTCAATTAAGAGTTGCCCTCGAATTGTAGTCGCGATCGAGATCGGTGATTTTAAATAAAAGCCGCAACTTTTATTCGAAGAAATACAATCTGTATATACTTTCTTTGTCTTCAAGGTTTGTAAGAATGAAAAGATTTTCTGGAGATGCGCCATTAAAGGAGGCAGAGAAATTGGCTTTAATTGTCTTAAACAATAGGGGATCAGTCTGATGGCAGTTTAAACAATGCAGTGTGGGCAAATAAAAGGAAATCCTTGATCTTAGATTAATTCCCCACAGCTGCTTTGTCTAAAACAATTGAAATTGGTGGTTGATAGGATCAAGTTATAGTTTATCCTTGAATACAATTTACAACAAACTTGTGTTCACAACACTCGAATGTGTTGTGAAGTCGTGAAGTCAATATTTGAAACACTTCATGAGTCAACTAAGTTAGAAATTAAAAATAGCAATCAATCAATATATCGATTTGATTGACTTTCAGTGATCAGGTGACTGGACAAGCCAATGACTACCAAGAACAGTCGGTTGTCTGTTGTGAGAAATGACTTTTGCCGGTTTTCTAAATGGAAATAAATACGGCAAGTATTGGAAACCATTTTATGGTGAGTAGATTTATTGAGGAATTTTCTGGCCATTTGGCTCAGTGGGACTCGAGTAACGGTCCGACATGATCCAGTGTGCAGATCATAAATTTAGATGACTGCTTTCGCTCGTAATTAGCTTAGGATGGTTTTAACGTCCGGAGGAATGTAGTTTTGTGCATTTTATTGAGTGTAAGTTGATCCCTCGCCTCCAGTGGCGATTACTTGACTTGACTGAGTTTCATTCATTCTTATCTCGAAGTGAGGAACAGGAAAAGGAGTGCACAGATTTTAGATAAATTTCAGCACTCTGCTCTTTCTCTTTGTCCAATCTGTGTGTAAAGAAGAGAAAAAATTATCGCTTCAACTTTGGTAAACTTAATACCGGAATTGAAAACTCCCAAGGACAAAGTTTTATGGAAGTTGAAGGAATAAAATAAAGATAAAATTTGTTTATTTTTTTTTTTTTTAAATTTATTTATTGGTTTGATTAAATGGCATTGCGAAATTGGTAGTGTTTTCCCTTCCATTTTGTTGAGAAAGTTTCCATTTTTTTGCAATTAATTAAAGTAAGAGTGGGGCGTGTACTTATTTGCTTGTCAATTAACGTGCACACCTGGACTTGGGGTGCACTTGACTGTTCCATCTGAGTTGTTGCTGATTGGACTTTGCTTTTAATTAAGTTTGTGGTCAATAACCTTTCATACCTCGTGACGGTGCATTTTATATGGCGGCTAGGACTAGAAGGGGTTTGCTCGAGTGAAATCTGACATCTAATTTTCCTATTAATTAAAAACAGGATCGAGGGAGTTCAGGTGAAATTTCTGGAATAGACAGCTCGAGGTATTTTTGTTTATTACAAGGATGAGTAAAATTAAAAATGCAAAATTCACTGCTGATAGAAAAATTCTTAAGATCAGGTTTGTGATTACTCGTGGGGCCTCGATCTGCAGCTACTTACTTTCTTTTCCACAAGTAACTTATGAATGAACGCATTTACTGGACAACCAAATACCCATTGGTAACTTTGGATCATTTCCAGAAAAGAAACAACTGCGTAACTTGTATGAGGAAGATAAAAAGGTCAAACGATGCGTTATGTATATGTGACTTTTGAAGCATGACTATTATATAAGTTATGACGGAATTTTCGTATTTTTATTGCCTTCTATAAGGCATTTCAGGAGAATTAAATGCACCTAAAGATGATTTTTTTTTCTCTAGTGTTTTAGTGTTTTATTTTCTCCATGTTTGTTGGGAGTTTATGGGAGCGCACCAGTTTTGCCCATGTGGACAAAAATAAACTTCTCTGCAGTACAGCTGGTTGAAAGTTTGTCCGCAAGGAGGCATAATAAGATTTAATGACATCAGCATCTGCCCGGTCGGTTTTTTTTGTGAATAATATGGTTAAGGCAGGACAGTTGACCACATTTCCCAGATACTGTGCCAAAACTGAAGTCAGCGAGACTGAAGGAGAAGTCACTTCTTCTTTTCTTACTTTTCCGTAAGTCAGTTATCATTGAACGCATTTTTTAGGAGTTGGGACCATGTTTGTAGTTGATCAGAGTAGACATAGGACCTGTACACAGTATCTGGTTATTCTACCTCTGCCACTGGTTTTTGTTCTCAAAACCTTTCTGGTGGTTTATGTTTGTTCTGTTCTAGCTTGACACGAGTTGGCCACCTCTTCGTTTGGCTTTCTTACCGGCTTTGCTGTTTTTTGGGATGATATGTACTTGTAGACTTTTTTTCCAACAATTATTTCCATTGTTTTTAGGTGTAGGAAAGAACATTTCTTGAGAAAATTCCATGGTTTTGCAGTTATACACTGCTTGGAATTGCTTCGTTTGCTAGTCAGCAAGTAGTGATTTAGGGCAGCTACGCAGAAGGAAAGACACTAAAAACGTAATAAAACAGACCCGAAGGTGCATTTACATGTAGGCAGGTAAATGCCAGACGCGGGAAAGTTTATCCGCTTTCTGGTAAAAATATCTGCTTGTAATTGCCTGCTTCGGCTTTAGTACCAGCTTTTCTGTTCAGCACATCACTGAATATAAATACGTGGGCTGGTAGCACTAGAAAGTGGACGAATTTGCCCGCATGTAAACGCCCTTCAATCCAGAGAGAATAAATCCTGGGATTTATTGGGATTTATTCAGATTGAACATTTTTATGACTATTTTTAAAACATAGGTAACCACAAAATTTAGCAGGCCCATCAGGCCCCCGCATGCACTTGGCCCAGCCCCGAGTCTAAGGGAGCCCTCAAAGTTTGGGGGTTCTCCAGTTAAAAACAAAAGTTTGAAAGTGGATAATAAACGGTAAGAAATCTACTGTATGTTGTGTGCTTTTATGGATTTTTATTTGTGCCTGGCCTCCAGGGCCCCATCTCACCTCTTGAAGCCCCTGCTACTGAGTATTTGTTAATATTTAACACCCCCTTGGCGTAAATGGAAAAAAAAGTTGATTAGTTTTGAATAATTAAATAGCTTACAAAGCTTTAAGCAAATATTGCACGCTTAAGCGAGAAAGTTTGAATTACCTGCACTGGTGTAGATGAGATAACCAAGTTGGTAAAATGTAATAAATATTGCAGAAAGAGATATAGATACAGAAATTGACAAAAGAAAAGAGATAATAGCAAATGGTCTTTGTTGTTGTTCAGTTTTGTGTACAAGTTTGGTTTCATTTTCATTGCTACTTAGAAAAAGAAAAGAAATCGACTCTTTTGTTGGATGGTTTTGTTTACGTACAGCTTTGCCTAATGTGTGTTCCTAAGCAAATCTTGCAGATTTAAAGTTGAATGAGTTTGTGGTTTGGGTTTAGAAATATTTCATGTGTCGCTCTCCGTCACTGGGTGGCAGGATTCTTTTTTCCTTTTTTTTCCCCTTCTCCATTCTTTTGTGAAAGCTGAATTATTTAATCATTTGAGTTGTGTACAGTTTTGAGGCATACTCACGCACACACTTTTTTCTTTTGCCGTTGTGAGGGATTATAGTGGAAGCGTGAATTCCTGCGCACGCACAAACTGCATTGCAGTTGCACGCACCGAGGTCCATTATCCACCGCTGAAAAATGTCTTTGCACATTGGGATTTTTCGTTTTCAAAGAAAGATTGCCTCGGAGAGATAGTTACCATCTTGTAGGAATTTTTTTTTAACGAAATAATTGCCGTTTCTGAGGTTCTTCCCGCAAAACTTTGTGCACAATTTTTTATCATTCCAAACTTTTCGACGAGATAGGGGAATGAAGTGAGCAGGGAATTGCCAGTTCATTTTATTGCTGTTTTGATCAGCTTAAGACAAACTAAGTACCGTGTTCCACGAATATCTTGGGACCTGGCAAATGTCGGAAAGCAGAACTGCGCCTGTAAAGTACCGTCGACAAACGTCAGACCTCGTTTGCTCTTTAAATCCAACGTGTCACGTGATAGTTGTGTCGTAAAATGCTGCAAAGCAGGGTGGGAAACCTCAGGCCGGCGGAAGCATTTGGTCCGGCCCAGCCACGGTAACTGCAGACGGGTCTCGCGATTCAGTAAATCTAGAAAACTGTTTATTTTGGGGCAAAAACCATCAAATTTTTGTCCAAATCGATTTTTTATAGACCAATAATCTCCATTACGACGTTACATTGGTCTAAATGGCCCGCGAATGATGTTATAAATATCCAAGTGGCTCTTGGAAGAAAAAAGGTTCCCCACCCCTGCTGTAAAGTGTCGGGAAACCTGTGAATTTTGGAATTTGCGACAGCGAATGAAATTGACCAATTAAAAGGGTTTATAGTTGTGGTGGCAAAAAATGGCTGCACCTGCGTTCCTTCGCGCGTCATATTGTTTATTTATGCTGCTCAACTGTTTACAGCAATGCAAACAAAACTTGATCGTGTGTACACACGAAACTTACATAAAATGTGCTAATTCGCCTGGCAATTGGCAGTGCTGTAAACTAAGCTTAAAGTAGACAATTAGCTTTAAGAGAAACGTTTATGTGTTCTTTGGAAATAGTTTTGGCTTCTGGAATTTGACCTTTTGAGATTGACCTTCCTCGTGTAGTGAAATTGAATTAATTTGGCGAGTTTTCACAATATCGCAGTTTTGGTTGTTGTATTTACTAAACACTTTCACCAAGTCAACTTTAATGCGTGTGGGTATAGGTGATATTGTTTTCGGTCTTAATTTACACGATAAAATCGAATTGGGTCAGTGCAAATTGTGTTTTTATATTTCAACTAAACAGCCAAACTCAATTTATAAATGCCAACTTACTTTGTTGTATCAATTTCTAAGACCTGTAACCTTTTTAAAAGAAAGAATTGAAATTGAATTTACAATGTCCATCTGGGGTGTTGTTGCACTTTCTATTTATTTTTCCTCAACGATTCAATGGGGACTTATTCCAAGAGAAGATATATATTTTTTTGTTTAGGTGCGTTTTTATCCCTTGGCTTTGGGCCATTGCTGTCCACACATTTGGCCACAGAAAACAATTTAAAGTCGGAGCAGTTTCTTCCAGCCAGTACATGCACTCTATTACACCAATTTCCTCTCACTTTACTCATTGTGCCAGGCTAGAGTGAACAGCAATTAAAGCGAATCAATCGATTAATCGAACGCTTTGTTTCTCAACAATTTTATTAATAATTTGAAGAAGAAAAAAAAAATTATTTATTTTCATTTTATTTATTTATTTATTTATTTTTTTTTGTTATTTCAGATTATGAAAAATTTGTCGCATTTCGTCATAGAAGAAGAGAAGTGAATTTTGAAACGTTTTTGAGTCGTCGCTGGACTAAATGAGTTGACACACTCGGCGATGTGTGCAGGCGGTGTTGTCAGACGAGCTCTCGTGTCGAATATGTGCTGATTTATTTTTGCAAAAGTTGAATTGAAGAAATTTACAAATTTATTGCTCGGATTTAATTCGGTTATTGTCATTGGCCAATTTGTTGTGACGATGTGAGGAGCGCGGACAAGAGAAATTGGAAATTATCTTTTCCCATTCGATGGTTCAAATTGAAATTTGGAAACAGGAAAAGTGGATTTACGCGATGTTGAACCCGGTTCCATCATCCACTCTGACTTAAACAAGGTTGTGGTGTTCATTAGTTGGCCCTGCCTCTTATCGCCATGGCGACGGAGCTGGCGAAGAGGGACGGCGAGCTGAATAAGGAGAGTAATTCCGTGACCAACGGGATTCGCTTATTGGAATTACCAGACGCTGATCGGAAGCCGGAGCTTAGAAGAGACGTGACTAACTTGAGCATTGACCAGACTGGTTTGCAAGCACTACTTCCTTCTTGCATGCAAGTGAGTAATCAATTGCGAGCGCGTGGAAACATCTGCTCTAGTTTCCCATACGTGATTGCATCTCATGTCACATTTCTTTTAGGTTAAGCTATTGTTTTTTCTTTTTTGTTTTTTTTTTGTTATGTTAAGATGGATTATGATGAAAAATGCAATAACAGATGACGTACAATTACAACTACTGATGCAGTTTTATATTTCATGGCTCGCAGCTGATATTAATTAAACAATTGATTGGTTGATTAATATGAAAATCATATAGCGTAAACAAAGCAGCAGAGTCGTGTACAGGTATCCTTCGAATTATGGAATTAATTGCTTTCGCGAAATAGCGTAAAGTGAATTTGCATTGAATTGAGGGTATGTAATGGATATGTAAAACTTTATTAGGATTCAGTGGTCTACAACCTGCCCCAGGTAGCAGAATTTTATAGCAAATTATTGGTTGAAATAAATGAAACGGCTCAGACTCCGAGGAGCGTTTCGGTTTGTGATTCTGTTGGAGTCCGTGGTTAGAGCACCCGTTCGACAAACAGGGGATCTGGGTTCGACTTCTGGTTCGGGACTACTCCGAGTTGGAGCCGTATTTTTCAACGAATAATTTGGTAGAAAATTATGCAACCTGGGCCAGGTTGTAGACCATTGAATCTTAATTACGGTTGTTAGGGCATAGATGCGCTTGCATTGTTAGGTCATAGGTGCGAGCGTGCAATGGGTTCCACATGGATTCGCGTGTACATTGCCACATAAGTGATTTTTTTTTTAAATTGCGTTATAGCGAAAACGTGTAAAGTGAGATTGTGTGTAACGAGAGATACCCAGGGCCATATTATAACCTTTGTTGGCCCTATGCACTTTCTTTCTAGAGGCCTTTATGGATTTTTTATTCAATTTTTGCTGTTTATGTATTAATTTTTTCAAGTGAAATATTGTAGGTGCTAAAAGGTTCATAGGTCCTAGGCACTGTACCTACTCACAAGTCAGCCTAATGGATAAAACGGTCCTGGAGATACCTGTACAGAAATAATATCAAAAGAATAAATCATCTACGTAACTAAAGGGTGTCCCAAAATTAACGCAAGATTTGAATTAAATAGAAAACACAGTTTTTAGTAGAAAGAAAACATGGAAAATACCGTATTTTTTCGATTTGGGCGCGGGTGCGTTTCGCAACGTTTTCGTACGTTTTCCCGACATTTTTAAATAGTCCGCGGGTCTCCATTTGCGCGCGGGGGTGGGGGGAATTTGGCAAATAGTGCACGGGTGCACAATTCGAAGATATACGTATGTCCTCAAACACGCAAGGATTACTTACATGGTTTGGGGGTGCACTTAGCGTGCATTTGCTTGAGTTGCGACTCAGTTCCTATTTATGGGTTCGCAACCAGACCCAGACTCTGTTCTGCTTTGTTATTGTACAAGTTTTGTGCGTTTCACAGGGAGTCAGAAACCCAATATTTGTTTGCACCATATGCTACATCTTCCTTCTACGAACATCAATAAACAACATTTATTTACCCTAAAAATTGTTTTCTGCTGGTTGTGTCTTCTGTAATTATTTAGGCGACATTGAGGCGAAGGTTTTGATGATGGTGTGATTGTTGTGCGGTTACAGCTGCGCATACGCTTGTTCACACAGCAAATAAAATCTTCTTCCATACTGTCGCGCAGAAGAAAATTTAAGGCGAATCGACTTCGAGCCGATTTGCATGTGAAATGCGGCGAAACACCGTCAAGTGGGTGTATAATTTGACTGTTATGGTCATACCGATGATATTTGGCTTACAAAGCACCATTTTCGCAGAACCAAACTTAGACAGGAATAAATTTGTGTTGTCGATTTGTTCATTCAGATCATAACTAAAGTTCATCTCACCAATCGGTGCGCTTGACCTTTAAACCTTTTAAATCCTCGTCAATGGTTTCTCGACCTTTTACACCAACAGTAAATACATTACCGCAATTAATTGTGTCCACTATTGGATTAGTTAAAAGGATAGAAACAAGTTGAAGTGATATCCTCACTCCAAATTAACACGAGTTTTATTATACCTCACCTAATTACGGTCCAACTGCACCGATACAAAGAAAACACTCGTAAAATGACACAATTGTCGTATTTGTATACACTTTGGCGAGTGTACGAGTAAACAATTTTGAATTACGAAACAACATTATGAAAGTGACAGCAGTGATAAGCTGATAAATGCAGAAAATGCTTTTTTTTTCGCAAATAAAAGCGACAAATTTATAGCCCCACGATTTTTGATGTGATTTATAGTTGTGGGCGATTTCTTTCACAGACGACAAGACATATTTTCCAAGTTTTATTAATCGATATATTTTTTTTTTCCCTTTGCAAAACTATTTATAGGTTACATTTGCCGATCGAGATGTGGAAGCTTTATACAAGACTTACTACTACAAAGAAAGACGAAGAGATTTGCAGTGCTTTCTGATGATAGCCTTGTTCTTTGCTGTCTTTGCTATCATATTGCAATGTTTCCAGCAATCGGACTACTTAGTTACGAAAATATTAATCTTGGCAGTGATTGCACTCTTCAATGCGGTTCTGCTCGTTCTTTGCCGGTTTTTTCATCACCGGCTGCCTTCGTTCTCGTGGTTCTTTTTGCCATATATCACGTGGTTTCTCTATTACTTGCAGGTATATACCGTTATTAAGTTATTCGACAAATGTGAGTCGACAAACGATTTGATTATTTTCGAATCTTTGGTCGACGAGGATGCTGCGGGACTTTTTCAGATTACTTTTTCGATTTTTTTTCTTCTTTTTTCATGTAGGTGGTGTGTGATGGATTGCTCAATAATGTTTTTACGAAATCGGGGGACTTTCTGCCGTGGTTTCTGTTGGGCACGTACATGACCTACGTTTTTCTCCCGCTGCGTGTACAATATTGCCTGCTGCTCAATGTGGTAGCTCTTGGAGGACATGTAATCATCGCTGGTGTCGCTGCCCAGTCTAATGATCATGTTGTTAATGAGGTAGGAATAATTAAAAAAGAAGTTTAAAATTAAATAAAACCATTTTGAGGGCGACCTTAACTCCGTTTGAAATTGAATGCAAGAAAAACATTAATTTAAGTTAAAAATAATAATAGGTGATTTTTTTTTAAATGTATTTTTTTTTGAAATAATAATAAATTAAGCTCGTAAGCAGGAACCAATTAGCGGCTGCAAAGCTGCTTTTAATTTTATCTCCAGAGACCACTTTGGAAAATGTTCACCTCAAAATTATATTAAAAGAAATAAGAAGAAATGAAGTGTGTGGTTGAAAAATAGAAAGGAAATAAAATACAAAACACAAAAAAAAACCAATTTTTTTTGTTCAATTGTATCTATTAAAGATGAAAGAATATAATAAAATGCTACTGATTCGAAAAAGTGCAATTTTGCATTCAAAAAATGTGATTTTGCAGTTTCGCACTTAAAAGTTGCAGTTCTGCACTAAAAAATAAAGTAATAAAACATTGAATATTTACAACAACAAAAAATATATAAAAAAAATCGACGATTTGGGCACCCAAATCGTCGATTTTTAAATTACCACGTTTCGACTAAATCGGCGAGTCGACGAGCAGGCCCGAGTTCGATTTTATCAGGAAACCCTATTAAACGAAAATGTATATTAAATTTCGAATGAATTATGGTGGGAGGTTATTAAATTGGTTTTAGCGATGTAAGTTGTAAAACACTATTGTTTGCTTACATCAACCTAAAAGCTTTTGTTACGACTTTATAGAAAATGACGTGCTTTCAAGTGACAAAACAGTTAACTTGGTGCCTAGCTTTACACCTTGGAGGAAGGAAGGAAGCAAGTTTTATGTTGCGAGACTTGTTACGGGTGCAAACTTGAGGATTTTTTAGAAAAGTGGGCGAATCGCCATAGAAACCGCATCACCGTCTAGGAAAACGAACGTGATTTATTTACCGACTTGTAATGATTGTAGAGAGATATAGATTTTACGCTTTTTTGGGCCACAAACTCGGGGTAACGAGCAAACGTTGCCACCATGTGGCACTTTCAGCAAGTTCGAAAACAATATTTATTATTCACATTTTTCAAATACAGTAGAACTCCGATTATCAGGACACCGGTTAACTGAACAACCGGTTATCCAAACAGCAGTGATCGTGTTTTGAGCATATCCGACACCGGGTTTTGGACACTTGATGATTTTTTACAAATTTTATAGAATACCGTACATATGTAGTACTGTATATGCTCTCATTGAGCGCGGGGGGGGGGGGGGCAATTTAACACGTGATCCTTTACAACGAGGGTCTAAATTGACCAAAACGACTAAATTCTATATAGAAATGACTAAATAAAAGTCTAATTTATCAAGAACACTAAAATTAAATGTTTGAATTGACCAAACCGACTAAATCTAAATTGCGAGTAAAATGTAGATTTTGTCAATAGAGTGCGGGTGTTCTATTATGGGATTTACGGTATGTATGTAATAAACCCATAAACGTAGAAAATGATTGTTTATTTGCATGTTTGATGTACATATGTGCATAAACTTTTAATTTCTGATTATGCGAACAAAACGGTTTAATGCTAATACACTCAACCCTTGGTTAACGGCCGCTCTTTATACGGCATTTCGGTTTTACGGCCTCAGGAAATTATGGCAC
>JAQIXU010000788.1:0-25013 GCA_034701245.1 Strigamia transsilvanica | reverse complement strand
ATTTAACATGTAAAATCTTACATTTAGACTGGTTTAAAAAATTTAAACAAGTTTAAATGACTTTATGAATGCGCCTATTACATTGAAGTATTTTTTTTATTTATTATAAAGCCTCTCACTGCAAAAACGGAAATCTGATTCAAATGAGAGAATAAATTCCAAAAAAAAAACCTTTTACTACGTTTAAATTTTAAATTTTAAATTTTTTACTCTCCTTTTTGCGTAAATAAAAAAAAAAGAAGAAATCTTTAGTATCTTTAACAGCTCCTTCCTTTAAACTGCATTCAACTTATTCCTTTGAAGCATCGACTAGAAAATAGTTAAGCCTAAGTTAAATGTTAGCACCGCATAAAAAGACTTTTTATCATCGCCATTTTCTGACAAAGCCCCTTGACGGATCGATTAACATTTAAATCGGTGCTTAAACTTTCCACATATCGTAAAGAATACCATGATACAAACTAAATTAAAAATAAATAAAACATTTCTCAATCTCTTACATACCTCTGGTTCCGGAAACGGATGTTTATAGCCAGGAAGAAGATGGCGGTTACTATACCGCAGGACGCGATGCTCGCCAAAACCGAATAAATGGGCAAATTGACCCTCATACGCTCGATAATAGACAAAGTTCTGTCCAGCGGTGGTCCGGAACCTGTTGAAAACAAAAGCAAAGGGGAAAAAAAACAAACCCCCAACGTGGCCACAAACGGGCAAACAAAACAGGAACAGATTTTAAAAATACTGCACAAAGAAATTTACCTAACCTCTCCATTGAATTGTTTTCCATCGCTTGAGATCCAAAACATTTTGCACTCCATCGTACTCGCCAATCTTCACCTCGCGGCCTCCTTTAATGTGCAAATGTCAGTTTTAATAAAAGAACTCGCATTAATTGAAAAGCTGGTTTTCCCCACTCGATGCCACCAGGCAGAAAAACTAGAAAATCGTTCAAACACGACAAAGTTTGATGTAATTTTTTCTCAGGGCTTTATTACTGGGACAATCGTTTTAATGTTTCACCAACAGATGGCATAAAACGACGCCATTACTGCATCGCGAAAATTCCTATTTCATTTGTTCCTAAACTTTTTAAAAGCTCTTGCACGGATATTTATTTAATCAAATAATATACCTACTGTGTTCCAGTTGCAGTTAAATTAATGCAGAGATCATTTGAGCTATGACCTCACTTTAGTATTGTATTATTATTCTCAGTTTGTACACGCAGCACCCTTACCCTGTCAAGTAATTTTATTACACACGTCATGAATGTGATCTAATTTCACACCAATCGCAAACCTTGGCATTAAATGTTTTATAATTTGCAATAAAAACTCCTCGCTCCTGTCTATTTCATTTAAAGAATTTTATAAAACGAAATTCCACCATTAGTATTCACTAGAAATATTAACATGGAAATTTAAAGCTAGCTAGCTATGTGGTAATAAACTAATCATATATGCACTAACTTGAGCATCATTGAATACATTTAAAATAAACCACAAACTCGGCCCTTTTTGCAAACGAGATAAGCCTAACATCACCACATTACTGTACGTTATTCAAAACGTAAACTATCTGTGAAAAATTGGCTCATCTTCAACTGAGAATAAAATTCATACTCCCTTTCCCCCTTTAAAAAAATATGCAAAGATAAGCGGAATTAGCATATACTTGTCACATAATAATGCCTATCTTTTCTACCCAGCACAGATTCATTTCAAGTTAAAAATTCCTTCTGTATTTGCGTCTAACTGCCAAAGATAAGCACTGTAATAGGGAAATTAAAAAATTAACTTTCTCAATGATAAACACAAGCAACTCCACACTACCTCAATCTGTCATCTGCTTCTACTCTTCATTAAGGTTTTGATTGCACCATAGACCCACCAATTAGGGCCCAAGTGGTAATTGAAGACCAGGCGGAGATTTATTTATTAAATTTAATATCAAACATCTGTAGTGGGTCTCTGGGGCTCCGGCAGTAAGGAAATCATGCACCTGGGGGCCAAAGCCCGCCAAAATTCTAATTTGAGCCTTCCAACATAAATAAGGTTACCACATGGTATCTTAAAGGAGGGCATGGAGCTGCCTATTTAGGCCCTAAGTAGGTGGTATCACTACTAAGTCTTATACTACAAGATTATTGTAATGTTTTCTTTTGTAATAAAAGTTTATCTTAAATTTTGTTTTATTTTGAAATGTCCTCCTTTTCAATTGATTTTGGACTAGATTGTCCTTTTTTCTCATCTTTGCATCTGGTAACCCGAAATGTAGAATACTATACTTCCAGATCTCGCTCGTGTCGGAATCCCGGTCTCGTACATCTGGGTCCATTTTTGAGTCTCGGATCTCGGTCTCGGAAAACGAGATTTAATGTGATTTAAAAAAATTGAGAAAAGCGGTTGAATTTAAAAAATCTAACGTGTTTCTCGTGAGTTCATTTTTCGCTGTCAGATTTGTGAGATAACTGTGAGATAAATTCGAAGTGGTCATAATTCAAGTAAGCATAAAAATATTTGAACATGTTTTAATTTTTGAACCTATTATTTTTTTTTATTGTTTGTTATGATGTTAGAACAAAATACACAAATATTTAGAAAGAAAATCATTTTAGTTTTAGAGAAAAAAAATAAAAACACTTTTGTGGGTCATGTTTGACCCAAGGTTGATACAGGGAGAATTAAATAAATAATCTCGTTTTTTTTTCTCAGTCTCATACAAGATGTCGTCTCGGAAAACCGAGATGTTCAAACGACAGAGATCCTGGAAGTATAGTAGAATACCGGCATCTTCAGCGCCCCACCACTTGATGTGGCCCTGGGCTCCGAAGCCAAAAAAGTTTGAAATCCCTTGCATTGATCTAGATACGCATGCGCTAAGTGCAACTCTGTCTACAGACAAAAAATCTATTAGTAAGGAAAAAAAGAGATCCAATTTGTGTCTTATGATGTGTAATTATTTTCTAGCTGATGACGTAAAAACGTCATATCCACCAGCCAAAAGACACTAAGGTCCAAAAGATAAAGAATTCAGATATTAAGGTTTACGTTTATTGTCTTTCTTGTTTTATTATTGGAAAGTAATTTTTATTTTTAAAAAAACAAAATGCCTAGAAAAATTGACTCGAAAACCAATTTTCAATCTCCTTGTCTTATTTTTTTTTCAAGTATACTGTGTTTCCAAACAGCACAAACAAGGCAAAATTCAAAACATTGACATTTCCAATTCGACTCGTGTTGGCTCCACACCCAACCTTAAACCGAACCTTATTGCACGACAAAAAAAAAGTCTAATTTCCACTCCATTTGATAGAAAACAACTGTAGATACCCCATGCTAAATTGGTGAAACCAGCTCACACGTGAAATTTTTACCTTGAAATTGTTTCAGCAGAACATAACCCTTCCTGTTGTTGTTGATAAACCAAACCGGTCCCTTTAAAAAAAAAATAGAAAAAACAAAAACAATAAAGCACAACTTCCATATTCATTCACAACAACTAATTCTTCTCAAGTGATTAAAATGATAATGAAGAAAAGGAAAAGAAGGCAATTCTCAAGCTGCTTTCATTCAACTCCACCTCACTATTCACATCTGGTGCGCTACTTGAAGCATCTCTCGATTCTCTTCAAACCCTAACAAACTTTCTATTCAGATTCACTATTTTCAGTTCTTTTCCTCCGCCTCGTTTCTCAAACTTTATTACCGTAACTCCCTCAAACGAAGTTGCATTGAGGGCAGTCGCAAACATATCGCCCCACTCCGCACTCCTGTACTCGAAATCCTCCAACCCGCGGCCGTCTCCTTGTTCCTTCAACTTCCTCGCAACTGCTTGCAAGGCCAAAGCCGTCGTCCAAATCCCGTCGTAGGCATAGCCGTGGAACCGGCTATATTCCTTACCGCGCAGCTTGTCGTATTGGGAAAGGTATTGCGTTGGCGTCTGAAAAACAAGTAAGCAAATTGGCAATCCACAAATTACTCTACAATCTCCTCCCATGTTGTTACCCTCAAAACATCCCCAAAGGGCTCGTTTGGAATCGCCCTCCCCTAAACCGTGTGGCCAAATATCGATCGCTAACTTCCATTGATGAAATGCTCCTGCAGCTTGCTACAACAGCATCTTCACCACCCTACCCACTCTATACTACCAATGCTGCTGCTGGCTCTTCACAGTTTAGGCTATTTTACTCAATGGTTAAGTGCACACAATGCTCGTATTGCTGCCAATTAAAATAATCACAAGGCGTTCATCCACGCAGCTTGTGCTTTATTCTTTAAACATAATAAATATGTTAATAAAATCCAATGAAATACTACTTTTAAATACTGACATTGCAAATTCTTGGGTTTATGTTGTAACGACGTTACAGTTTAGCGTTATTTTGCTCTAGTGATGTGATGACATGAATTGTCGCAATATAAGAACTAGGGTTGCACCGAAAAAGCTATTTTTGTGTTGAAAAAAAGCTATTTTTGTGTTAAAATCAGATTGATATTCGTCCGAATACAACCGAATATTCGGTTCAATGTTGGATGGATGATAATAAAGAAATTTTGATTGCATTTGATCATTAATTGACAGGCAAAACTTATTATTACACATTAATTACCTATCGTTTATATGAATGTTGATGGCTGTTACACATTTCAGCGATGGCATGTTTGTGGTATAGCAGATACATTGCACAATGATTAAATATGAATTAAATATTAATTGAAGTAATATCCAAACTGTATCAATTTAATTTACTCTTTTAAAAACTGGGGCGTTAGAATGTTTAGTGAGGAGCACGGCAAACGAACATGTCATAAATTGTGAACGGTTTAATAATTTAATGTGTCAGTTGCAATTAAAGTTTTGAATCTTTTTTTTTTATATCAGTCTCACGTGTGTTATCTTAATGTAAAGCAATATAAAAAGAAAGCAGAAGAGAAGAGGTAAAAAAAAAATAAAAAAATATGTTTCTGAAGTATCGTGCTACCATGTTTGCAATTAACAAATGCAAAATAAGTGACAATTTATATGCAAAGCACATTCTCTTATGTGTTTATGTAAATTAGAAATTTAAAAAATATATCAACTCCTTTCTTCATGTTGTTGCAACAAACTATAAATGTTAAATTACCATAGCGGACACTGTTCTTATGTAGTTTGTTCGCAGTGGTAACAGATCAGTAGAAATAGTTCCTTCAAACGCTTGTGCAATTTGCCACCGGCTGCACGCTACTGACTTGTCCAACTTGTTCCACCACTGGTCCTCGTACATTCCAACAATGAGCCATTGGTATTTCCGACCGTAGAGACCAAGACGAAACACCTGTTACCAAAATAATAGTAAACAACATCATTTTTTTTAAAAAAAATCACTAGACGCGTTCATAAAGTCATTTGAATTGATTTATCTTTTTCCAACCAGTCTAAATGTAAAATGTAACATGTAAAGTTTTACATTTAGACTGGTTTAAAATAGATAAACCAGTTTAAATAACTATGAATGCACCTACTGCTTTAAGTGCGCGGAAATATTAAAACAAAGCTTTTACCACTATTTCCCTTTAATTTTACTATGCTATTAATTCTGTGACGTATTAATTAATCCTATTTGAAAATATCGTGCCCATAAATAAATAAATACAGAAATAAATTTTTAAATTTTACCTCGCAAAAAATCTTCCTCGCCCAGTTTTCGTCAAAATTTCCGAGAATTATTCTGGCATCTTTTTCCTTTAAAAAGAAATAAAAGAAAACTTTTTAAAAGAAAATAACAGACAAGATATAAGATTTTCTGCACTGGAAAGGAAAAGGGAGCTTTCAACCATCCCAAAGGACCCCTCAACACGTAAGCCGAGAGACACAGTACGTTGGAACGAAGCGAACTCCACGAGCCCCAAGTGCACGGATCCAGACTTAATCAAGATTTATAACTGGTAGAAATGGAAAAGTTCGTGTCGCTTTATTGCTGTCTCGAAATGACTCCACTTGGATCATCGAGCCAAATCCAGCTCCTAATTGATAATTACTACATAATTCATTCAAACTGTAGAATGAAATACCTTAAAATGAATAAGTGGGATTCAAGAGGATTTCGTCCGCATTTATTGGTATAAATCAAAGCTAACCCTGTCAAAATTGTAAACGGACCAAAACATTCACTTTGCCAGTGCCAATATAAAAAAGTTCGGGCATATTTCAAACTAACGTATCATCAATTCATTCAGATTAGTTTGATCGGTTTTAGCATAATTCTAACATGGCTTAATGCATATTTTCAAGAATTAATCGACTGGGTATTATATTAATTATTTCAAATGATTGCAAAGCTCTTATTTTCAACTGTGATTAAGGTATGAAAAATTTGTTTTGAACTACTTAGCTCACAAAATAGCTTACTGCCCATTAATCTTCAGTCTCCACAAGAGTTGAGTTAATACATTATCTGCCTAGTCATTGGAAACATTGGTAAGCGCAGCCAGGATTTAAAATTTAAAAAAAAATTACATTAAAGCGTGCTTAATCTTTATGATTTATTGTAAAAGATTTATATACACACACAATTACTTTGATATTCATACAATGAAATGAAAATAGTGTAGAAAAATGTAAAACAAAGAGCCATTTTCATTGAAGCCCAAAGTGCTGGTTTACGCCATCCAAAGTAAACTACTTCAAAGTAGTTTGCAAGCAATTACGTGTGTCGTAATTGTGTGCAAACATACAATTAATGCTTGCCCTGGACTGAGCCTTACCCTTTTGCCCATTAGGTTAGAAAAACGCCATAAAATGTTAATGGCGCTTTTCTCGAATTAATTCAATTAATTTCACCTACCTGAGTGAAATAGCACATTACAGTGCATGTTAATGAATTACTAATAGTGATGACATTAATAATAGACGATTGAATTGCAGGAAAAAATTCCTAAACTAACAAATAACAATTACCTTCAATTTAATTAAATGCGTTTTCACTTCCTTGGCGAAACTCTGCGAGTCCAGAATGGTGATCCCAGCCTCTTCTAGGTCGTTGAGCAGCTTGTTGTGTGCCTGAAACCAGTCTAAGTTTTACATTTCATTTTTAATTTAAGTTGCCGATAGAAGTTAGGCTCACCAAAGCAAAACGCGGTTTATTCTGGTAAAGAGTGCCCACCTGGGTCCAATTGAATAATTTCAACAGGTGAATCCGCGGAGAATTGAATTCGTTCTCGCTGGGAACCATTCGAAAGAAATAGGGGTAATTCTGGCTGGTGAACATCGGATGCGTGTCGGCGTAAGACAACTGCAAAGTAATTTCCGATACGCCGATCAGAAATGACAAAGTAAAAGCAAAGTGCATGAAACCTCCAATATCTGCTTCTGGCATCTAATGGCAGAAACCTGTTTGCTGCACCGAATGCCACTTAAGGTTGCAAATTGAAGCACCAATTTATAGAAGGGAAAATTACAAACTGTTTTTGTGCTTTTACATGCATGCTACACATTGAGTATAAAAATCTTTTTTCAAAGTTTTATGTATTCATAGGTCGTTTACACAAGAATTAACAAGCATTAAGGTAAGTTAACATGCATTATAAGAGTGTTATGTGCACTAATAAAAATAAGAAATTATTTTCAGAATCTCAGCAAAAAGATTATTTTTTATTTTAGTAAATTTTCATCAATTCTCTTGGTATTTAAATTTTTTTTTTTTTAAATTTTAGAATTCTGCCGCTCTACTTTTTAGCACTAATGTGATTGGAAAATTAAATTGCCAGTCGCCACTTGAACTGCACAGAGGTGAAGAGAATTGATTAAATATGAAAAATTAGAAGGAAAAAATAACTGCATGAATAACTTTTTATTCATGGCTTCTAAAATTAAAAATTTAAAAATATGTTCTGAAAGAATTTAGATCACTAATGAATTTCGCTGCCTTTCATTATCTACATATTCGAGATGAACAAAGCTGAGCAGACGTTCTCATTCGAAGAAGGGCTAAAAAGATTAATATTTTGTACCCAGAGGTCCCTTCACAAGATAACATTCACCGGGATTGCCATTTTAGTGTCACGTACTAGTCATTATACTG
The DNA here is from genome assembly GCA_034701245.1 of Strigamia transsilvanica. Classification (NCBI taxonomy): domain Eukaryota; kingdom Metazoa; phylum Arthropoda; class Chilopoda; order Geophilomorpha; family Linotaeniidae; genus Strigamia; species Strigamia transsilvanica. The sequence goes on along the minus strand of JAQIXU010000788.1, from coordinate 16,945 downwards.
CATCACCAGAAAGTAGCAATACAAAAACCATAAATAAATAAATATATAAATACAAAACATTTCGTAAAATGCAAATAGACATTTTTGGCAATGCAGTTATGACTTCCACGGCAATTCAAAGCAAAAGCCTGTGTGGAATCGAGGTATAAACAGTAACTTTACCCTCTCACAGAGAGACATATTTTTTCAGCTTGAAGTAGTCTCAGTTTACAAAGACTTTGGGCATGATTTAGAGGTTGGCTTACGATGACAGCTATTATAATCTTGCATGAAGATCAATGTTTATTTAATAGCCATATGACATGATTTGTCGCGATCATTTATATTCTTTTTTACCCGTCTAGAAAAGACGGTGCTGTAAAATAGGATAAAGTAACTGCTGTAATTAAAACTTGTTTAATTGAAGTTTTATTCAACAACAAACTTATATCAACAACAAATTTTATCTGGTGTTTTAAAATTGACTCAGTTTAAGGTGACATCCAGCTATGTTGTTGGTAGATAACTCATGTTGTCTGCTGCTGTTGAAGCATTAGAAATGACAAAAATAAATTCTATTTTCTTTTCTTTTCTTATGGTGCTGTGTGGTAGGACGCAGGAAAGAATAAAAATGATTGCAATATTGCTGGTATCGCATCAAAGCTGTTCAGACATTTGGGCTACCGTTTTCAAAAAAGTAAAACAAATAAAATCCTTGAGAAAAAAACGCAAAAAAATCATCAAATGATGACCAATTCTGTAATTCCATTTATTTCTACTACATTAACAATTAGTAGGATTCAGTATTTGATAATAGAATTCCCATTTACACAATGTGCTATTAAACAGAATCAAAATTCGCATTTCACACACTAATGAACTCCAAATTAAATCTTCAAGCTATTTTACACAATACTGATCGCGCTTCATCCTAAAGCTGGATAATCGACAACATAAAAGGTGTATTTTTTATTTTTTAAAAAGCTGAATTTAAGATAGTCAGTGAATACTTTGCACATTTGCGAAATGCACGCAGAAGATTTGCATAACTCAAATAACCTGAAAACTTTTATCTTGTCAGATTGAGCGCCACTAATGCGAAATAATTAAATCTGCATAAAAAGAATTAAAAAATTCATATTTGTGTGACCTGTCGACATTGCAAGCTGTCGACACACTGGAGAATTACCTCTTGCCACCAGCAAAACCATAATAGACTGATAAATAGAAACGCGACTTTTATCTTTACTTTAATAGCCAAAGGTAATTGACTTGCTGAATGGAATTCGCCATTCGGGGTCAAGCAAGCTGAATAAAATTTTAAAAATAAATGAAGCAATAACGGATATAATGTTCCTCCAGCACATCCAATTTCCAAACGCAAACGCAAACTACAGCAAAATGAGCAAAAATATCGAAATGGTGAATTATTAAATATCTAAGTATAATAAAACGTCAATAAAACCTTCTTGTAGTATATATTAAATTCCCATTTCCACAGAGTGGATATTATTTACTTGAGAAAATCTCAGCACAAAAGTGAATGCTTCCGAAGAAGAACAACAGTTGATCACACCACAATGATTGATAGTGTGACTACTTGACACAGACACACCCGCGACAAAGATTAATTTAATTACTCCCTAGACACAAAAACCACTAAAAAAAATAGAAAGAAAGCAAGACACGATTACGAGCAGTGGGTAATAGAAGACAATAGAACACTACTTACACAAACAATTGACAAAACAACGACCATAAAGTTCAAAAACGTCACACTCTTCTTACCTGTGTCAGATACCAAATCCTCGATGTCTTGGCCACTGGATCGGTAACTTGTGTGCAAGCAGCGCCAAAGAGAATGACTTTAATAGGACTTTTGTACATCATGTCAAAAAAAGCTTTCATTCCAACAGCTGCATCGCACTAAAAAAAACAAAAGAAATAAAGAAAAAAACGGAAAGAAAAAACGAAATCAATTTACATTTCATTTCTACTCTCAGTGAATCGAAAGTTGATGAAAAATACAATCGATCACTTCACTTGTCAAGTCTCTTATATAGACACCCTTTCTTACATTTTTGGAAAACAAATAGAAATTTCTCGTGAATTGGATCTAAAAAGAAGAAAGAAAGAAAACCTGGATTTTCATTCCATTTATTTTTATTGGGGTCTTTGAGAAAAGAATCATCCCCACTTCACTTTTACAATCGTTTTCATTTTTCATGAATACCTGGGTATTTGTTTTCTCAATAATCCAACAAAGATCGATTAAATTCTACTTTCCTTTGTTCACCGGAAATTGTTGGCGAAAGTAATCGATTTACACTATCAAATCAATCAAATATAAAAGAAAAAGTACAAAAAAAAAGTAACGGAGATCGTTATTTAGAAGGTATGTGGAGAAAATAACGTTTTCGTCTCTTTTTAGTCTGTCACAAATTAAGTACATCAATTATTCATTCCATTTCATTCGGTTGAAGTTGTCCTTTATTTATTCCCCAACAAAAGACTCCAGGTGCACGTGCGTGGTGCGACAGATTAGACTTAACTAATAGGTTTGACTTCCATTCTTCAATTTAAGTAATCAGTGCACTTAGTTCGAAACTCCTAATTCACTTTTTTTTTCTTCTTTTCCTCTCATTTTTCTTTAAAAAAATACAAATGAAAAACGAGACAAACATCTATTACCTGGTACCAAGCAGGAAACCAATTTCCTGATAAATTTCCGGTTTACATTACTAATCAAAAAGTAGAAAAAAGTTAACAACTTAAAATGAAAAACAAAACAAAAAAATAACATATTTTACCAAAATAAAAAATAAAATCTGATTACTATCGCATTGTAAATGTATTAGGTATACTGTCCTTAAGACATTTTCTTGTTGTTGTCGACATATTTCTTGTTAAACCGGATGTTCGAGTAAAAGCTTTTGATAAAATAATAAACCGATAAAAAGGCAAGATTATAAATCATTTAAGCCCATACTAAACAAGAATTAAAGCTGCTATGGTTGGATTGAAACTGAAACTGGTCACACAACACAACATTTCGTATTTAAAAATCCACGGGATTTTAATGTGCACCACTGAACCTATTTGACTCGATCCTATTGAAGAAATTAATTGGATTTCTCGTATAAGCAGCGTGGGATTTAAAATCCGATGAAAGGAATTGAGAAATCGAATGGTTAAGTGTTCTGTGAATGAATTAATAGAATCAAGTTTTATCTTGGTAAAGAATGGCCAAAGCCGTAATTCAATTATGACTAGAAATCGGTTCAAATTTATTTATCGCTTCAAGTATAAGATTAAAATATTGGAAAAGGAGAAAATTCTATTATTTCGGCTTTGGCGATGTCAAAACGAATATATCTGGCGGCTGTTAAACTCGTAGCACACATCAGAAAGATGTCGTCAGTCGTCAGAAAAACAAAAACGACGAATTGCGCTCAGATAGCCTGCAGTTTAAACCAGATGGCAAAATATATTAGCTTCTTTAAAGTGGTTACAACGTCAGATGTACCGACTTAACAAAAAAGTACATTAATAACAAAAACAGAAGAAATAAAACTGACAAATAAATGCATTTTGTCTTGTTTTTTCTTTATGAATTTTTAGGAGTTTTATCTTTGTATTGACCCAAAACGTGGTGCAAAACAATTTGTTGTCGTTGGCGTGCACATGACACATACGCACCTTAACCTCTACGGTCTCTTTCGGTTTAACACTAACATTAGTAATTCACTAGGGGTATATGTATATGTATACGTGAAAGATGCTTGGAAAGCTAAATTGCAAATATGGCAAAAATCGGAATTTGCAAAAATCTTAAATTGGGAACGTCTGATATTCCCATTTCGCCAATGTTTACATAAAATGCGAATATTTACGCCTCTGTGGAGGTGCGCAAACCTTTCAAATCTAAATATCGAAAGTCAAAATCAATATGGCGCCACTTAGAAAACAGAAACTGCAAAAACGTCGCTATTTAATTTAATTTTTTTTTTAAAAAAAAACAACAGCTCTCCCCCGCTGTTAAGGAAATTTAATTTTTGATTGGTGTATTAGTTGGGTTGAAAATTGAAATTTTTTGCGGCTTTCTCCAATTTAAAATGAGTGTCGTATTTCGTTTATAGAACAAAAAAAACACGATGGTTTTTTTTAGTTCTTGCTATTGGCAATAGCGAGTGGCAACATAATAGCAGAAGTTCCAACAACCGTACCGCCCAACTCCACTCGTAAGTTTTTATTGCGCATGCCGAGGCGCATGCTCACAGCAGATTGCGATAATTCGACATCGCGAGTTTGTGCCGAGTGTGCGAGTTTGTAAACATTCTTTATAAACTTTAAGTACCACAAAGGCCCCCAAAAAAACTACTAAAAGTTACTAATTCAGCGAGTAGCGGGTTATCCATTTAGGCATAATAAGCAAGTGTCTAAGGGCCCCGAGTGTTAGAGGCCCCGGCTTTCGATTATTTTACATTAAGTAATTACTTTAGTCAATCAAGTCCATTTTCTTGATTAAAAATCCAATTTTCCACCTGAAATAATGTAGTTTTCGCTTAAAAGTGTATTAATTAATCTAAATAATAAACTTTTGTTTCTGAAATTTGCGTTTATTAAAAGGAATATTTATTTCTTGCAGCTACAAAGTGCATCGGGGGGCCCCAAGATACCTGTGCCTAGGGGCCCCAGAGAGTATTGATTCGCCACTGAATTCAGAAATAGAGCACTTATACCATTTATGCCCTCCCCCTCACACACTACAAGTTAATTGAACCTCGCGCGCTTAAGTGCAACACGTCAGTAAACTAAATTGAAACAAAAAAATTCCATTTGTGAGCTCCATGCGAAAATAAGTACTGTCTAATGCTGTATTAGTGCTAATGTACTGTGAATATCACTAGTGAAGTGAGCTAATAGTCCTAGATACAGTTAGGATACTAAAACCCTTGTCCGCGGGCCTTAAATGGTGACCCGCCCAAAAATGAAAAAAACGTGCAACAGGATCTTTACGAAAAATCAATAAAAAATAAACTTGATGCTCTTTTGGGGGGAAACCCAAACCAATGTCCGAGAAACATTTTAATTGATAATCCCAATAATTATTTATTGTTATTTAAACTGAATATTTATAGGTACAGGAAGCAGCCCCCAACTTCAATAGTTGGACCAATTTAACTAAATGCAAATGCTGGAGCGCCATTAGTGCCCACGAAATGGCTCACCGTGGATTTAAACGAGCTTTTATTTACTTAACGAGTTCATAGGTTGCTCTTATCTTTGTCTTTCCCCCTCTTTAGAACTCGTTAGTAATCTCGTAGGACAATTTTGTAACTTAACTAAACACAATTAACAGTTGTTTTTAAAAGACGAAAAAACATTTCTAGTTCTCAACAAAGCTCCAACAACAAGATGTCTATTTGTACACTTTAATTCTCATTCTCGTATGGAAATTGCAGAACTTTATAACCTACCAAGAAAAATTGCGTATTAATAACAATACAATTTCAAAATACAAATAAAAGTTTTATTGGCAGGGAAATATTCCAGATCTAAAAATGCTATTGACAGGAGGAAATGCATGAGCTGTTTTCGTTGTACCCCAAGCATAAAAATATGCAGAATAGACATAGATACTACTTTGAGATTCTGTATGCATAGACTACATAGATGCTAAATAAAGCTGATAGAACTGAGTTAATTCAACTTGCAGAGTTGACAAAACTGGTACAGAGTTAATACAACTTGCAGAATGACAGAACTGACAAAATCCATGTAGCTGCTACATAGAATTGTCATCATCAGGTCACAAGTTACCGTATATACCATACCGTAAATCTAAATTTGCCCCGCAAATTAGATACTGAGTTCGGTCAGTTTGATCAATTTAAACATTTAATTTCAGTAGGCGCATTCATAAAGTCATTTAAATCTGTTTAAGTTTTTTAAACCAGTTTAAATGAAATTTTACATGTTAAATTTGATGTTTAGACTGGTTTAAAAAATCTAAACAAGTTTAAATAACGTAATGAATGCGCCTGTGAGTCAACAAAACGTGGGTTAAACTTAACCAAGAAAGACTGATTTATTTCCGGAAGTACATCAGTATATAAAATAGGATTAGGGATAGGGAATAGGATTGTCCAATCCTACCGTAGGATGGCGCGGGTCCAGTAGCGGGGCAGCGCCCTCGATCACGTGACGGCGAGAGTGGGCATCAGCGAAGATAGGGGAAGCCGAGCCGAGCCGAGGTCACAGCGCCTAATGCTCTTGATAAATTTAGACTTTATTTAGTCATTTATATGTATAATTTAGTTGTTTTGGTAAATTTACGAATTGAATTCAGTCGTTTTAGCCAATTTTGACCCGCGACGTAAAGGACACCGTGTTGAAATGGCATCCTGCACTAAACGAGAGCATATACGGGATATCTTGAGCGCAGAGACATGTATTTAAAAATATTTTAAGCATGACAGACACGAAACATCTATTCTGAAGAGTACAAAACTTGAAATACAGTACAATATTACGATTGTTATAACACAAAAAGTCAGCGCTGGATTAAACCTTGTCCCTAGGCTGTCAAAATCTCGAAAACTTGATTGTAATTTTCTTTCAATATCAAATCAGTATTATTTCGATCCGTTGTCGCGAGGCTCCTAAAAAGTGTTGGGGTAATTTTACTTCAATATCAAATCAATATTATTTTGATCCATTGACGCGGGGCTCCTAAAAGGCGTGGGCCCCTAGGCCAGTGCTTACTTTGCCTAATTGTTAATCGGCGCTGCAAAAAGTAGACTAAAATTTTTAAACAAGTTACTATGTGTGTTATTGCCAGCCAATTGTTTAGAAAGAGTTCTTTCTTTTCTCAAGATAACAAATGTCGTAATAAACAAAAGAAAACCTGGCAAACGACAGTTTTGGGCCAGAATAAAAATAAAAAAACACTCGGTAATAGATATTTTGTGCCAAGATGAATTATCTTGTCAGTAGACATTTTAAACCATGGTAAATTTCCCTGTCAGTCGGCTTTTTAAACCAGCTGGGAAAATACACAAGCAATAGACTTTTTGAACCAGCCTTTTCCCCACTGTAATTTTTACGAGAAATTAATGTTTGTGTAGCGCAGCAAAGCACAAGGGGCAGGAGATGGCAACAAGATTGCTTGGGTATATCTACTTTGGACGTAACTTCAAAATCGAGAAAATCTATAAAAGTAATTAACTTGCGGGACAGATCTCATTTCTGGGCAAGTTTTTCTGCACAATCAAATTAGTATAAAATTTCATCCAAAGCCCGAAAAACAAGCCGACCGTGCGGATTTCTTATTATCTCAAGTTATTCACTGCTAATAGGTTTTAGGGCTCTACTCCGGATTTCTTACGTCTAATTTTCGTTCTTTAAACCTTTAATGTGGTAATAGAAAAGAAAAAAAGAGGCGTGGTTCTAGTTAAAACGAGTTCACATGTTCCAATTAATGAAAATGGATCAATTTTGTCTACACATTGTATAAACATGCATGGCACGATCAATAAATACTACCAACTTTCTGAAAATCGTTTCTGCCGTGTAACATTTCATTGGTTAATGAGGTCAAATGACTCCTTAAGCGCTTATCACCTTTGATAACTATGATGTAATGTATTTTAAGGAGTAAAAATAAATACAAAAAAATAATTACAAGTACTATAACTCATCGACTTGATTACTTTTGTTGTTGAAAATAGTTTTGATTCTTCGAATTGAATATACCTAGTATTGATCCTAAATGCCCTTGCTCTTATAATCGATATATTATTGCACGTAACTAACAAAAGCATAGGCGACTAAGTAACTACATACTCGCTACATTCTAAAGTTATTTCGTAATCATAATGGGATTTCCAAACGTGCCTGTTGGTGTTTTGTGGTCTGCTTTGTCTTGGTACAACAATGTGATAAGAAGTAGTTTTCAAATTTGTATCCGGATAGTAACGTATATACACTTTGAAGATTATTTTAATTATTTAATGTTGTAATGAAATTTTTAATCGCCCTGATTTGCATTTACATGCGATCCAATTAATATATTGTCATTCAACAAACACCAATTTTTTTTCTTCTTTTATATTTCAAACCTTCAAACTGCTTTTATAATTTTTTTTTTCTCTAAGTAAACAGACTTAACCGAAGCTGCACACAAAACAAATTACTACCAGTAAGATTTACAGGCCGATTAAAAGCTAAACTTTTATTGGTATCAATGCTTCGAGGATCTTTTAAGCTTAGGATTGGGTTATTTAATCTAGAGTATATGGCGACGCCTGTTCGCTAGCAGTGATGTTATTTGAATAGAGTGCATTTGATGGATTAGAGCAGTGTTTCATTCTTAAGATGAGCGGAGGATCTAAGCTTACTATGAGGCAAATGAGGCTTAAGCCTCAGGGTCCCAATAAGTCTAAGAAAAATGTAAATATTTGAGGAATGAATGATTCGATAATCCAATATTGCGAACATTTAAAATTATGTTATTATTCTTATTATCATCTTCAAATTTTTCGTTTAAATTACTCAAGTGCAAAGGACATGTAAATGATGGTTAAAAAAATTGTGGCCTCTTTCCATTGAGAACATGGCTTAAATTTAATAAGTTAATAATTTTTGTTAACCACGATTGTACAATTTTGTTCAGTAGGCACACTCACTCATAAAGTAATTTAGACTAAGCAGCATTTTAAAAAAACACATTTAAACTGCTTTTTAGTAGGGGTATTCATAAAGTCATTTGAACTAGTTTAAATTTTTTAAACCAGTCTGAAGGTCAAATTTTACTTGTTAAATTCGACATTTAGACTGGTTTAAAAAATTGAAACAAGTTTAAATGACTTTATGAATGTGCCTACTATTTGCAACTAAAATTACGTCTGCTTAAATCATTTGCGCAACATCAACACGAAGAATTTGTTTATGGTTTAATACCAACATAGAAGCCTGTCCGCTCTTGAACGGACATATCAGATCCTCACTTAATCTGAGTCTGATGACATGTTTAATCAAAACCGGATGAATTATAACCTAAAACACAGAACGTTTGTAGCATTTGGAATGTCACTGCTAGGTCCTTTAACAATTGATAACGCTAGGCGCATTCATAAAGTCATTTCAACTTGTTTAAATTTTTTAAACCAGTCTAATTAATGTCAAATTTAACATGTAAAATCTTACATTTAGACTGGTTTAAAAAATTTAAACAGGTGTACTTTATGAATGCGCCTACTAAAATATTTCCCGTGTTGCGTATTGACGATGTAACAGTACACGCAAGGTTTATCTGAGACTCTAATTACTGTGATGTAAACTAGATTTAAAAACACCGATGAGATGAATGAATTTTAGATCCATTTTTATTCAAACAGATTTCCTGGTTAAATGGAAGATTTTCTTTAATGAGTCTGCCATTTATTTCCATTGAATCACTTGTCGAGTCAGTTAAAGAGACATGAAAAAGAGGTGATGTGTGTGCAAAGAGGAACAAGGAAGCTCAACCTTATGAATGGCAAAAGGAAAAAAGCGTTTTCTCTTCACAACAGCAGAAAATACCAATTTATTCTTAATAATGCTCAACTTTCCGCAATTACAACATATAAAGCCGGTTGATGCAAAACGCACACGAAAGTAGTTTTTGGTGAACCCAGCATTCAAAAACCGGAATAACCACCAAACCCGTAGGTCAAAATTCGCCCATCCAAGTATCGACCAGACCCAATGCTGCTTAACTTCTGTGTTCAAATGGAAACCGGTGATCAGTTTGATAGGTCATTCCTTCATCCTACCTCAAGAAGAACGATCCAATCCCGCCGAAGAACGGTTTGTTTTATCAAAAGCGATGCGCTTTAAAAAAAAAAACGTTTCGCATCACTTGGTTTTAGATAAAATGTTTGGACTACATGACCAGTTTTATTGAACTAGAGTATCTGTTAATTGATTTTTAAACTTATCGGTTGGAACTTAATAAGCTCAGCTGTAGAAAGCAATTGAGTCAATATAGATATGAAAATCTAACCAAAAACCCACATCCTCTTAATAAACGAACCATTCTGTCCTCTCAGTGGTGTAGTAAGAAGTCAATGCACCAGTGTGCTAGTTGAGTTGATGTAATATTATTGCCAATAAGACGACCCTCGTCTGCGGTCTAGATCGGGTCCTGAGGCAAACAAAACACATGCAACATGTTACATATACTTCGCCTTAGTACCGTGAGACCCTCGAATGGCGGGGCCCTCGTACGCAGGCGGCCTGGTACGGTGGTACGATGGCCTGGTACCGTAACTCCCCCACTTTCAAATTTCTAAGAAGATTTATAATTGATAATTGCTGTGACAAATATTTTGGGGCCCCACTAATAACTTTTTTCCGGGGCCCGCAAAAGCTCCAGCCGGCCTGGTAGTATTGTTTCTCAGAATCTCTTGTGGTGTTTCTTTTTTTGGCATGTCCACCAAACGAGTGCTACTGCCCCCAGCCATCTGTAATTCAATTTGGTATATGGAATAAAATCTGTTGTTGCAGATGTACTGAAATCTCTTATTTATTTTACATCTCTTCTGTTTCCAATAATAACTGGATACAATGTCTAGTTTTGTTTACCTAGACTCAATGGCCAGAGGAGTTGGATTGGCAATGAGAATATCATAGATGAGCTCTATGTAAATAAATAGCTCATTAATTTAAAAAAAAATTAGTTTCTTCACTTTACCCAATACATTATAAATAAATAAAATCGGCCGTGCAAAGCGTTGTTTAATTTTAATTTTAATTTTTTATATCATGATATTTTTAAAAATTGTTTTAAACAATATGGCCCGACTCATTAAGGCAGCACAATTATGTCAGCGCGTGCTTATGGTCCCAAGAGGTGAGTGTCGGTCGGGTACATTAAGTAATTACATTAGAAATATTTAGGAGCCTCGCTCAATGGCAGCCATTAGCTATAATCTTACAGGTGTTAGAGACATTTTACCGCTTCCTTTTAAAGATATTGAAAAAAATAATGGTTACTTTCTTTTGAAGATTTTTCTAAGTGATAAAGTGAAGGATAAAAAAACTGCAATATCCCTACTAACTTTAAAACGATAAAAAGCCAACAACAAAAAAAAGTGTAATATTTCAAATTGAAAAACTGACTGCAGAATGCTCATTGCAGCTGATCAATCGAAAAGGCAGAGAAAAAAATTCATTTCCTTGAAAAATAAATATTTACTTAAAAAATATACTGCACGGCAAGCGTTTTCAAAGAATAACTTTTCTCCCAAACCAAATACTATAAATGTACAATTTGATTCAGCTAAATATTTATCTTTAGCCTCAACGAAATCCTCATATCTGCGTCCACACGGTTCCCCCATCGTGTCCATGTTTAGTTGTTTACAAATGAATTTTACCAAAATTAAAATGATGTTTGTTTTAAGTATTTAATGAAGTTAATTGCGTTTTTCAATAAATTTACACCGAGATCTCGACCCCGTTCCCCTTAATCGGTCGTAAAAAAATTACGATTATAATATTTCATCCTTTAAATAATTGAATCACTACATGCTACAACCAACCCTAAGCGCACGAACATTGTTGATTGGTTTTACTTATCCACACTAATACTTTCATCCTCCATTTTTAAAACGAAACATGTACGTAATGAGACACCATCGTGAGTATAAATAAATTATGGATTTTATCAAAGCCAAACTCTGTTGAGGTCAAAGTGTTTCGGTTTTGGGTTTTTCAGAAACAAGCCGCTAATTTGTCTGCATCGTACAAACTGAATTTGAATTTAAGCAAAATTCAGTTAGACGTGCATGCAGATGGCAGCAACACAATTTCAATCCAAGAATTTTGATACATTCGTTTGCAGTTGATTTTCTTTGAGCTTTAATTATGAAAATATAATTGTATAAGTGTATTGAAGCTTGGTTTTAATGGTTTTGTAAGATCCTAAATGGAAAAGTTTCAACTGTCTAAACATCTGCCGTTGAGATTAATCAACACCGATTTGAAAAAGAGCTAAATTTAAGATAACTTTTCTATTATTTACTTACGTACATTATGAGATATAAATAATTGAATTCAATTTTTATAATGTGAGTAGAGCAAGCCTAAGGCATGAAACATGCAAAAATGCCCTAAAATCTTAACTGTAAATATAAACTGGTTAAGTTTTAATGCTACAACAAGAAATTTGCATGCATATTATACAAATTAAGTATAGTTTCTTCATATTTTAGTTCATTAATTACAAAAAGTAATTACGGTAATAAATCTGTAGCAAAATTGCCACAAGACCTTTTAGATACTTTGAAAAGATGTTTTTGGTATTTGATACAATGCAATATTTGTAAAGAGAAGAAGTGGCCACTTTCCAAAAAGTCTTTTTATTTACAAGATGTCACGTCGTATTTTTAAAAACTTGCAAAGTAAACAAAAAACTTTAGCACTGCTAAAACAAAAGGGAGCCAAATTTTTTACAACATCAATAATACAATACATAGGGGGGAAATGTGTTTTTTTTTTAGAAAGTAGAAAAAAATTGGCTTTCACCAAAGTGTGTGCGAACTTCTGAAGAAAAATCAGCAGACAGATTCACTAGCAATATTTCAAAAAATAATAAAACAAAAACTAAATAAATAAATAAATAATGAACACAGAAGTAAATCGCGCCTCAAAGTCATTCATTTATTTTTTTTGTCCTGAATCTTTCCACAATTTACAAAATAAATAAATAAATAAATCTATTTGTAGTTGTATTACTTTTGTCAAACTTTTATCTTACCCTGGCTGATTATTTAATAGGCAGATGTACCTTTCAGTAGTATTTTACTTTGCTACTGGCAGCAGTGGTTTGAAGTTGGCTATGTACCACTAGTATTTGTTACTGGCAGTATCCACTACATCAGCTTATTTGATAACCTTTCAAAAATAATTTCATAAATGAATTCTTTCCAACTGCGTGGAACAAGGAAGCCACAAATGTCAATATTAAATTTTGACATTATTGCTTAGTTCCGCGTCCGTTTCTAATGACAAACAGAATAAATGTCGTAAAAGAAATCTTGACAATAATACATCGCTAGGGAAATTGGAAAAAAATGATTTAGTAGCTTCGAAATGCATTCACTCGCTGGTAATTGCATATTTAGTCAGAAATTCATTCTCTAATATTGAACCAACTAAAATAATTGCACAGTAAATGTTCTCATTCAAAATGGATGCAGTCTGCTTCGCTCTAACTTGTAAGTGAAGTTTTGTGCTTGCTTCATCGTGATAGAGATGCACACAGATATACAAACTCATTTTTGAGAGAGCATGCAATATTCTGAATTGCCAATATGTGTTGGATCGGTATAATCTTTAAAAATTTCATAAGCGTCCGATTCTAGATTTCGGTGCTCGTCAATTTATAAAACTTCGGTGGAATCGGCTTCGTTTAATGTAGTAGATTGACAGAAACGATCAATTGAAGCTAGTAGACAAGGCTACAGCACTCACACAGCATGTAGACCAACACGAAACAAATCTTTTGCGGAAAGTATCAGATACATGTCCGAAATTATCTGCATTATGAAATTTGATAAGTTGTTTATCAAACATTTGTGGCTCAACAAAATATACAAAGTAAAAGATTGTAGGCCCTGAAAGGTTCGTAGGCTCTAAACACTGTGCCTACTCGGCCTAATGGATAAAACTACATGACAAAAATTTACGTGTGGGTGATGTACAAGTAGAAGTTTTTCTATTTTATTTATTTTATTTTATTTTAAATACGGTATTTTTTTCTGTGTTAGAGTTACGTCTATGTTTAAATATTTATGCGCCTTTTTGTATTTTGCTATTCTGTTTGCCAGAATATGATGTTTTTTCTACCTGTATTGCCATCTATTGTCTGCATTAAAGCATTATACTTTGAAGAGCTCTCTTGGCCAGACAAAATTCAATCAAAATCTGAACTAACTGGTGTTGTCTCGTGGCTTTCTTTACATTTTACTATTGTCGAAAATGTCTTAGCGACTGCATCAATAACCGGCGAGTGCAGACATGAAGAAACCAATTAATCTTCACATTTATAAATTCTTGAGGCGTTAGACTCATGACAAACACACCATTAATAACAAAAATCTTTCCAACTCAAACCCATAAAAAATTCTATTTTATCTCAAATTTCATTTTTTATCCCTTTGTTGTTGCCTTTACGTAGTTATGTCGCATCGCTGCCAGCCGGGGCGCTACAAAACTTTGCAATTTTGTATATCACCAATGGAGACAGCTACATCAAAGACGAAGAGAGAGATGCGTCACTGCTCTACAGATATCAATTTGACTTGCACTTGCTTTGCAACTTTAACCATAAATGACTGCGGTTTTAAAAGGCTGAGAATAAGAAGATTCACGCGTGGACAAACTTCGAGTCACACTTATCTCTCACCATATGAAAACCACTGCGAAAATAATAAATTCAATACCCAGGAAAGAAAATCGTTTGGCTAAATCCGCTTCTGGTTACGCTAAGAGAAAATCCCCAATTGGAGTGACGAAACACCAATCATGGGACGAATATACCAATCAGCGAGACGTCACACCAATCGGAAATTCGTCACATAACCAACTTTAAACGTTGTCTTTAAAAAAAAAAAAAAAAATTAAATTTGTAACACAAAAAAATCTTGTATTGAAAAAAAGAATTGCATGTATAGTGGAAAGAAAGTACAGTCCAAAAAATTCCGAGAATTTAATTTAGCAAATCTACGCTTAAGGCACTTTTCTAATAAATCATTCGCAGTCCCCCCATTTTTTCATTAATTTATAATTTACATTATATCATAAAAAAAACTACAAAAATATCTAAACAAGTAAAAGCCTCATTTCTTTTTTAAAAGATGGCTCCATTCCAAAAGAAAAACAGGATGGAAAACAAATTGCCTAATAAATAATTTCAAATACAATGACGTCAAGTAGTGGACAGAAACAACCCTCTTTCCCCCTCTTCTCTGGCCTCTAGAGATATCCAATCATCTTTTTTGGGATTTTATTAATAACATGAAGTTTATTTCAGACACGTCAATTGGCTTTGTTTTCTTCAATGCGCTTCCACCTCAGGGTAGGTACGTGGAGTTGAAGTGGAAGAACTATAGGACAGAAAGACTCTCTTCCCTTGAAAGGACTCGCGCCCTGGCGGCAGGGTAAACAATACATATGTGTCTGCAGATCCTCAACATAGCACATAAAGTCTCAGATGTAGTGTGACATCCCTGAGATGTTGATTGAGACGCCCATCCGGTACACATTGACTTGACGACAATGTGGAAACTAGACAGTAGCATAACATTTGCAAAATTTTAATTACGTAAAACGCCTGGGAGAATATGTTAAGACATCTGGTGTTGTTGTTGTGTGTTGCAACAGACAGTTGCTAAGTTGCGACTTTGCATTAACCTGGCAGCCCTGTAAATCAGACACAAATCTTCCGGACTATGTACAATGTAGTACCGTCCTTTTAGCGACAGAAGCGACTTTAACCTTACCTAACCTAACCACCATACCGCTTGTGTTGCTAAAACGACACGTCGCTACCCATGGTTAAAAAATACATTGCAATTTATTACAATATATTGTGAAATGTATAGCATTTTGCGGGAATGCATTTTTTAATACATTTCTACATGCTATTGGTTTGCAAATGATAATATATTTTGTAAAATGTGTCATGAAATGCATTCCACACAACTATTGTTAGAGAATTGCAAATTCAAATTATATTATGAAATATATTATTTAATATACAAATAATTTACTTAATTCATGCAAAATGTGGTGTATTATACAATACATTTTATGAACCATATGGGTAAAGTGATCGAAACCCAATCTTCCGGCCCAATCAAACTTGACTTTTTTTCTTAGGTTTCAGTGCTTTCTAGACCAGACAACTCTCAAGATCAAAAATGAATACTTCATTAAAGTCCCATGTGCACTAAACATAATTTTGAAGAAAAAATTCAATTTTTTTTTAATGAAAACAATAACATTTTTGTTATTAATAATTCTATTTAGTTGCAACCGCCTTTTAATTGGCAACAACTGCACTTCACCTTTAATATCTAGAAAATGTAATCCCTTGGCTAAGCCTAAACTCTTAATAATATTATGATCCAATATTAAAATCAAATTTCCGGTTATACAAATTTCAACTTCTCTGACGAAAACTGCAAACAAGGCTCACGTATTGACATTCCATTAAAAATGTGGGTTTACTGTCTGTACTTTACAATAATAACATCAACTTGAAATATTAAAAACCTAAAAACAAAAAAGTGTATAAAAACTCTCCATTCTTTCAAATATGAAACATTTCTAGAATAATCATTGTATATAAGCTTATATAAAAGAAATGTAAACTTTTCCCTTTTTGATTAAATCCAATGCGTTGACAATCAAAAATAAAAATCGCTATCGCATCAAAACGTGTTTCTTTTGTGGCAAAGAAATGCCTATTTTTTTCAAAAATTGCACGTTTTCTCTCTCTCTCTTCTCTGCTATGTGAATCCAACCAAGAATTAAGCCTATGTTCTGTAATAGACGCATTAGGTAATCTAGAGCGTGACGCATCTTTAAGTGGTTTTTCGTGAAAAATCGTTTTGCCGCAAACGAGTAATCTATATCCTTAAGTACTTAGACGTCTAAGTTTTGAGTTAAATTCTTGCCACTCTTTTCTCAGCAAATTAGTTCACAGATTGCACAGCCAAGAATGCTGAAACGTTGTCCTCCCATCAAAAAAAAATACCAAGGAGCACAGTAGCAACCCACATGTACGACTACGTCAATTCCTATCATACGATTGTCCGAAGTGTGACGTCTTAATAGTGACTTCATTTCCGTCACCGATTTAGATATCGGTTTAATACCCACCTAACGTGCAGGAAGACGTAGTTCTACGTCA